>ML660770.1:6145069-6300970 GCA_007570785.1 Antilocapra americana | reverse complement strand
CCAGTCCTGTAGCCACTGCTGAGTTTTCCAAATTTGCTGGCATATTTGGAAAACTCAGCAGTGGCTACAGGACTGGAAAAGGTCAGTTTACATTCCTATCCCAAAGAAGGGCAATGCCAAAGAATGCTCAAACTACCACACAATTGCACTCATTTCACACGCTAGTAAAGTAATGCTCAAAATTCTCCAAGCCAGGCTTCAGCAATACACGAACTGTGAACTTCCAGATGTTCAAGCTGAGTTTAGAAAAGGCAAAGGAACCAGAGATCAAATTGCCAACATCTGCTGGATCATCGAAAAAACAAGAGATTTCCAGAAAAACATCTACTTTTGCTTTGTTGTCTATGCCAAAGCCTTTGTGTGGATCACAATAAACTGGAAAATTCTGAAGGGACTACCAGACCATCTGACCTGTCTTTTGAAAGACCTGTATGCAAGTCAGGAAGTGACAGTTAGATCTGGACATGGAACAACAGACTGGTTCCAAATAGGAAAAGGAGTACGTCAAGGCTGTATATTGTCACTCTCCTTATTTAGCTTATATGCAGAGTACATCATGAGAAACACTGGGCTGGAAGAAGCACAAGCTGGAATCAAGATTGCTGGGAGGAATATCAATAACCTCAGATATGCAGATAACACCACACTTATGGCAGAAAGTGAAGAGGAACTAAAAAGCCTCTTGCTGAAAGTGAAAGAGGAGAGTGAAAAGGTTGGCTTAAGGCTCAACATCAAGAAAACTAAGATCATGGCATCTGGTCCCATCACTTCATGGCAAATAGATGGGGAAACAGTGGGAAAAGTGTCAGACTTTCTTTTTGGGGGTTCCAAAATCACTGCAGATGGTGATTGCAGCCATGAAATCAAAAGACGCCTACTCCTTGGAAGGAAAGTTATGGCCAACCTGGATAGCATATTGAAAAGCAGAGACATTACTTTGCCAACAAAGGTCCGTCTAGTCAAGGCTATGGTTTTTCCAGTAGTCATGTATGGATGTGAGAGTTGGACAGTGAAAAAGGCTGAGAGCTGAATAATTGATGCTTTTGAACTGTGGTGTTGGAGAAGACTTTTGAGAGTCCCTTGGACTGGAAGGAGATCCAACAAGTCCATCCTAAAGGAGATCAGTCCTGGGTGTTTATTTGAGGGACTGATGTTGAAGCTGAAACTCCAATACTTTGGCCACCTCATGCAAAGAGCTGACTCATTAGAAAAGACCCTGATGCTGGGAAGGATTGGGGGAAGGAGGAGAAGGGGAAGACAGAGGATGAGATGGCTGGATGGCATCATCGACTTGATGGACATGGGTTTGGGTGGATTCCGGGAGTTGGTGATGGACAAGGAGGCCTGGTGTGCTGCGGTCCATGGTGTCACAAAGAGTCAGACACGACTGAGTGACTGAACTGAAATGAAATGATATGTTGTTTCTTTGGCTAATGACACCGTTTAATATGTTCTATGAGCCTTGGGTTCAATTCCTGGGTCAGAAAGATCCTCTGGAGAAGGAAATGGCAACCCACTCCAGTATTCTTGTCTGGAAAGTCCCATGGGCTTAGGAGCCTGGTGGGCTACAGTCCATGGAGTCTCAAAAATTCAGATACAACTTAGCGACTAAACAACAAATTTTTTTCGAAAACCTTTATATTCCCTGTAGTACCAAAAACAGTTCATTATCCACAATGAGATTCAATGTCCCTCTAACAGTCTTACAAAATTTACCACATTAATAAAAGTATAACAGCACTATGACAACTACAAAAAATTGACTAAACATAGTTATTTTTGACTTCCCTGGTGGCTCAGATGGTAAAGCATCTGCCTACAATGCAGGAGACTCGGGTTCGATCCTTGGGTTAGGAAAATCCTCTGGAGAAGGAAATAGCAACCCACTCCAGTACTCTTGCCTGGAAAATCTCAAGGATAGAGGAGCATGGTAGGCTACAGTCCATGGGGTCACAAAGAGTCACACACGACTGAGCGACTTCACTTTCACTTAATGTTTCTCTATTTTGTGATCTTACTACGCAATAAACAATGACATGGTGTCCAATCACCAAAAATATAATTACCTCCAAAAGTTGACAACCCAGTGGCTCAGTGGTAAGGAATCTGCCTGTAATGTAGGAGATGTAGGGGAAGAGTCATGGGTTTAATCCCTGGGTTAGGAAGATCCCCTGGAGGAGGAAATGGATACCCACTCCTGCATTCTTGCTAGGAAAAATCCCATGGGCAGAGGAGCCTGGCGGGCTACAGTCCATGGGGATGAAAGAGTCAGATATGACTGAGCACAGCACTTGACCTTTGAAAAGTAGACAAATGAAGTGAAGTGAAAGTGTTAGTCACGTGATCGTATCTGATTCTTTTCAACCCCATATACTGTAGCCCACCAGGCTTCTCTGTCCATGGAATTCTCCAGCCAAGAATACTAGAATGGTTAGCCACTCCCTTCTCCAGGGGATCTTCCCAACCCAGGGATCCAACTCAGGTTGCCTGCATATTTACCAGTTGATTTTTTCAAATTGCTTAGACAAGTTTGAGGAAGTATGTCTGTTCTCTTAAATAGAAATTTAACAATCTAATACTACAGATGAAGGAAAGGCCCTTTAAAAGTCTGATGAGTTGAAAGTACTCTACAGTGAGGGATAAAAGGCTAATAAAATCTGTCTCTGGAAACCAATATGATTGATGTGCTCTCAGGGGGCACCCTGTAAGGGAGGGAAGGAGGATGAACAGGGAAGAATGAATGACACAACAGTCAGTGACCTTAACAAGAGTTGTGTGGCTGCAGAAGTCAGACTGATCTGTGTGAAAGTGTTGAGTGTGAAGTAAGAAATGAAGACTTCTGAGACTGAATAACACTGTTTTGAAGTATTTTGCAGGAGGTGGTGGAGAATCGAGAAACTTTTGAAAATTTGGATTTGAAGAGGGAGATGTGTAGAGTGACTCTTAGGGATTGGTTCAATCACCTGGTGGAAAGTAATGCTGTGGACTGAAAGATGTGATATTGGGAAGAAAAGAGGAATCAGTTTGGGGTGACGGGGGCTATGTCCAGCTCAAAATTCAACATGTGAATTTTGTGATGCCAATCTAAATGTCAATCTAAATCTACGGCTAGATTTACAGATCTGGAATTCAGGACAGCCCTGTGTAACAATGCATAGATTTGAAAGTCATTTGTAGCAATTAAAATTCATTAATTTTAATTACTACAAATTAAATGGTGGGCAGGGAAGCCAAAGATTCCTCTGGAGAAAAGAAGCTAGGGCTATGGAAGAGGACTCCTCAGATCCCCAAATTTAAGGGACAAGAAAACAAGATAGAAGTAGTGACTAGAGAACAGGAATGGTGTCATCGCAGTAATCAGTGGGGAATAGATCAAGAAGGAGGGTGTTTTTAGCCTATTCAAATGTCAGAGATGCACAAGCCGCCAATTTTCTTTGGACTTGGTCCTTAGGAAGTCACTGGTGATCTTCAATTCAGTTCAGCTGTTCAGTCGTGTCTGACTCTTTGTGACCCCATGGACTGCAGCACGCCAGGACTCCCTGTCCATCACCAGCTCCCAGAGCTTGCTCAAACCCATGTCCATCGAGTTGGTGATGCCATCCAACCATCTCATCCTCTGTCGTTTCCTTCTCCTCCTGCCTTCAATCTTTCCCAACATCAGGGTCTTTTAAAATGAGTCAACTCTTTGCATCAGGTGGCCCAAGTATTGGAGCTTCAGCTTCAGCATCAGTCCTTCCAATGAATATTCAGGACTGATTTCCTTTAGGATGGACTGGTTGGATCTCCTTGCTGTCCAAGGGACTCTCAAGAAAGAGTCTTTTCCAGCACCACAGTTCAAAGCATCAATTTCAAGGTTTGAGACGTGAACTAGACTAACTGTGAATAAAGTCTAATTTTTTTTACAGAACCTTGACTATAAATTGGTGGAGGATACTTCCATTGCTAATGGTGTATTTTAGAAAATAATGACTGATTCTTTATTCTTTAAATGAAGGCTGCTAGGGCATGTTTATTTGGATTAGCATAATTACCAGAGGAAACCGAAAGATGGGATGCACACCACGAAAGAAGAAATGCCCATGCAGAAAAAGACCATACACGAGAAAGTGCCATATCCGGAGCTTTTCTGGACTCTGTGTAACTGACTCTGTCACAGCGCTCTCATTGTCATCCTCAACATCATCCACATCCTAGTACCATTCACACAGAGTTGATTTTACACATTCTCTCATTTAGTCCAATTAACAACCCTCGTCTTCGAGGCACAAAGAGATTAAACAGTCTATCAGTAAGTAGCACAGGCAGCATTAAACCCAAATCTATCTGAATGTAACATCTATTTGGTTTTTTTTTTTTTTTTTTTGCATTTTCCACTCAGCTATAGCTTATTATATGGAGCTTTCCTAGTGGCTGAGACAATAAAGAACAGTTCCTGCTAATTTAACCTGTTGAAATAAACTTTTCTGTTTAAAAGTTTTCTTAACCAACCAAAGCAGGAGAGAACAACAGGGGGGAAAAAGTCAATGTTGTCTCTAGTTGGAGGAACCCTCAAAATGCTATTAATTAGTATCACTGATAGAAATTTCTAAGTGAGTGCAACAGAAGGGCCAGTATGTGCATTGTATTGTTATACTGCCACCTTGTGGTTGAAAAAAAGCAAACATTAAAAGCCTGAGTTCACCATTTTTATCAAATTGCTCTCACCCAGGGCCTCTCAAATTTGGTTGCACGCTGAAATCAACTGGGAACTTTAAAAATGCTGATGTCTTAATCCCACCCCCAGAGATTTTCATATAATTGGCCTGGAGTGAAATCTCAGCACCAGGATATTTTAAAGTTCCCAGAGTAATTCTAACATGTAGCCAAGATTAGGATCTCTGTTCTAACTCCTTACACAGTAATCAAAGCAAGTTTTGCTATTTGCCAAGTGTGCTTAATTTGTATAGATGCAAGAGAAAATACTCGAGAGAAAGTAAGTGCTTTCCTCTTAGCCTTTAAAGAAATCTATTTCTTGGAAGAAAAAAAAATGTTTTGTGAACAGAAATCATCATGTGCTATGGTTTTGAAGAACAGGAACAGAGATCTGTGGATTGCGATCAAAGTGGACCCCAGATTTGTATCTCTTAGTCAGGTTCAGTCTTTGCCAAAAGTCACAGAACTCATAGGAACAATGCGAAGAGCACGGGCTCAGAGCAACCTTGACTCTGACACTAGGAAGACAAATGACCTTAGGCAAATCATCTAGTTTACCATGTCTTAATTATCTGTAAAGAGTTTCATATACTGCTTTATTCAAGAGGAAACTACTTTCACATGTATAACAGGTAATTCAACACACCTCTCTTGAGAACTTTCACTGTGCAAAGCGTGGTATTATATATAAGGTGTTACATTATGGAAAGCATGAATGTTGTTTAGAAACACCAGAGCACGAAGTGACCAGAGAAAATTTTAAAGGCGAATAATGCAAACTGCAATTATGATGTGAACTGAGTATAATTTTTAAACTTAATTTAACAATGTTCCAGTGGAAGTTAAATTCAGTTTTGTTTATTTTTTTTATTCTATAGCTTTTTCAGATGTTAGGTCACAAATTTATTAGCTATACACCATTAAAAAGTTTAATCATGTCTTGAAAATGGAAATTCTCTTTACTGTTCCTTGGAAGCTAAATTTTTCTATGGTTCTTTAATCATAAAGACCAAGTCATTGCACAATTAATCACTCAGTATCCAAGTCATAAATTATTTTCATTCATTCATTTAACACATATTTATTAATCAACTACTATATGTATGTCATCTTGAATCCTACCATCCTATACCTCAAATGTAATCATGTATAAGTCATGTTTATTGTTAGCATCGAAAAGTCTTTTGAATCTTTTGCCCAGGAAATACACAGAGAAGACCATGATTCAAAAAGATACATGCAGCTCAGTGTTCACTGAAGCACTATTTACAACAGCCAGGACATGGAAGCACCCTAAATGTCCATCAACAGAGAAAAGGATAAAGAAGACATGAAACATATTTACGATTAATATGAGCTAATGACTTCCATGCAGACTGAAATAAGTCAGAGAAAAACAAGTATCATATATGACCACATATATGTGGAACCCAGGAAAATGGTACAGATGAATTTATTTGCACAGCAGAAATACAAACACCGATGTAGACAACAAACTTACGATACTTAGGGAGGAATAGGGGAGGGTGGGATGAATTGGGAGATTGGGAATGATATATACTCTACTATATATAAAACATATATGTGTAAATATATATATATAATAAAATCAGAAGTATATATATAAAATGTTCAAACTACTGGACCATTGTACTCATCTCACATTCTAGCAAAGTAATGCTCAAAATTCTCCAAGCCAGGCTTCAACAGTACGTGACCTGTGAACTTGCAGATGTTCAAGCTGGGTTTAGAAAAGGCAGAGGAACCAGAGATCAAAATGCCAACATCCACTGGATCATCGAAAAAGCAAGAGAGTTCCAGAAAATCATCTACTTTTGCTTTATTGATTACGCCAAAGCTTTCGACTGTGTGGATCACAACAAACTGTGGAAAATTCTGAAAGAGCTGGGAATACAAGACCACCTGATTTGCCTCTTGAGAAATCTGTATGCAGGTCAGGAAGCAACAGTAGGAACTGGACATAGAACAACAGACTGGTTCCAATTCAGGAAAGGAGTAGGTCAAGGCTGTATATTGTCACCCTGCTTATTTAACTTACATGCAGAGAACATCATGCGAAATGCCAGGCTGGATGAAGCACAAGCTGGAATCAAGATTTCTGGGAGAAATATCAATAACCTCAGATATGCAGATGACACCACTCTCATGGCAGAAAGCGAAGAAAAGCTAAAGAGCCTCTTGATGAAAGTGAAAGAGAAGAATGAAAAAGTTGGCTGAAAGCTCAACATTCAGAAAACTAAGATCATGGCATCCGGTCCCATCACTTCATGGCAAACAGATGGGGAAACAATGGAAACAGCGAGAAACATTAGTTTTTTGGGCTCCAAAAGCACTGCAGATGGTGATTGCAGCCATGAAATTAAAAGATGCTTGCCCTTTGGAAGAAAAGCCATGACCAATCTAGACAGCATATTAAAAAGGTGATATTACTTTACCAACAAAGGTCCATCTAGTCAAGGCTATGGTTTTTCCAGTAATCATGTATGGATGTGAGAGCTGGACTATAAAGAAAGCTGAGTGCTGAAGAATTGATGCTTTTGAACTGTGGTGTTGGAGAAGATGCTTGAGAGTCCCTTGGACTGCAAGGAGATCAAACCAGTCCATCCTAAAGGAAATCAGTCCTGAATATTTATTGGAAGGACGGATGCCGAAGCTGAAACTCCAATACTTTGGCCACCTGAGGCAAAGAACTGACTCACTGGAAAAGACCCTGATGCTGGGAAAGATTGAAGGCAGGGGGAGAAGGGGACAACAGAGGATGAGATGGTTGGATGGCATCATCGATGTAATGGAGGCTCCAGCAGTTGGTGATGGACAGGGAGTCCTGGCATGCTGCAGTCCATGGGGTTGCAAGGAGTCAGACACGACTGAGTGATTGAACTGAACTGATGTATAAAACAGGTAACTAATGAGAATCTACTGTACAGCACAGGGAACTCTACTCAATGCTCTGTGGTTACCTAAATGGGAAGGACATCCCCCAAAGAGGGAATATATATATATATATATATATATATATATGCATATCTGATCTGCTATACAGCAGAAACTAATGCAACACAAAGCCCCTATACTTCAGTAAAATTGTTTTAAATAAAATTTAAAAAAATATGTTGCTCATGTCTATTCTCAGGCTGCCATTAGTTCTACTGTTACTACAGATTTATCCTCCAACGTTCCATCTCCCTTTTCCCTACTCGAGTCTCACACTGTGTACAGAGGGACTTTGTGGTTCAGTCACCAAGTCCTACTCGACTCTTCGTGACCCCACAGACTGCAGCAGGCCAGGCTTCCCTGTTCCTCACCAGCTCCTGAAATTTGCCCGAGTTCTGTCCATTGAATTGGTGATGTCACTCAACCGTCTCATTCTTTGAGCGTGACCTTGCAGAAGTTCAAAGCAGGTAATGCTATTGTTTTGTTTGCTAGCTGTTTTTTTTTTAAGAATAGTTGATTTACAATGTTATATTAGTTTTAGGTATACAACACAGTGATTCATAATTTTCATAGATTATACTCTATTTAAAGTTTTATAAAATATTGGCTATATTACCTGGTGCTGAACAATACATCCTTGTAGCTTATTTATTTTATACATAGTAGTCTTGAATGGCTTCCCTTCACCCTTAGGACAGAGCACACGCTCCACCAGAATGTTTTTCTTCCTTGCCTGGTCCCTGTTTACCAGGCCCAATTGTTTCTCACCCTTCCTCACTGAGTCACCCCCAAAGATCTGCAGTTCTCCCAACCCTCTCTTGACTCTAAGGTTTTTGCCATCCCTTTCTTCTACCTTTCTTTCATTTGGATGACCCCTGCTTAAGTTTTCATACATCTGTTTAGATATTAATCATCTAAATTTCATCTAAAATCATCCAAAGAGCCTTCCCTAATTCACATTACTGAGTTGAGTGTTTTCAATGTGCTTTAGTAAGCTTAAAATTTGGACTACTTGTCACTTAACATTTACTGGTTTTACTTCTCGCTAGTTTGTGGGGACAAAGTCTAGAAGATGAAGATTATATCTTCATTCACCAGAGCCAAACATTGTACTCAGCACATAACAGATAAGCAACAAGGCTTTGTTGAGAAGATAACATTTGAGCAAAGAACTAAATTAAATAATGGAGGAAGCCATGTGGATTTATGTTTTATGATGCAAAAAATAAATCTGCTGTAAGTCTCTTCATATTTCCCTGGAAGTAAAAGAAACAGACAAGGAATGATGCTATTTCTTATTAATAAATACATGTAACGTGTGTAACTGGTGGTACACATCTGGACTACATTTAAATGTTCCATCACATGCCCAGTCCTTATATTTTATCAAACCATCTAAGTCAGATTCTGTGCTGAATATCCAAATTCAATCTACATCACATTTTCCACTATCAGACAACAAAAAAATTTTCACCATTTTCAGGAAAATTACAATCATCATGAATCAGGTGACCACTTAGGGTTGGAGAGAGATGGAAGGATCTTGATTCTTCTTTTGCCTCCAACTTCACATGGAGGAAACATGGCACAATAAATTCGGTTAAGACAGCTCTAGAGAACAAGTTGCTTTATCTGAATCAGCTAAATAATTGGTGATCAGTGCTCTCAAAGACTCTTGTAAATTACTAGTCACCTCTTTTATGTTACCTGTAACTGGCACTGAAACCAAATTGTCAAACCAAACTATCAACCATCCGTTTTACCCTTGAGGGCAAAGTTGGATTACAGCCATAAGAGGCCATAAGTACATAACCAAAACACAAGACAGAAACACTCAGTAGGTAAAGTGAAAAGTTGGCTCACAACGAACATTAGAGCTGTGGAGTTGGGGAGATGGATCTAAAAATGGATCGTTTCAGCATTGGACGTGATATGATGACGGCATGTGGAAGGTTCTAAAGAAAAAAAGTGTTAACTTAGAATTCTGAGAAGCAACAGCTTTTACTGCAAGGCTTGCCTGAGGCAAAAAGCCTCCATCACACATTATAGGATAAAATTAAGGAGCTAGGAAAACATCCTGGGTGAAAAGTCCACACATCAAAACACAAAGAGTCAGCCTGTTAAGACCATGTGCCATTTGCACCTCTGTTGGACAGTCACAAAGCAGAAGCAAAAAGAACAAGGGGATAAAAGCCCTTTAGCACTCCCCTATCAGTAACATGACTCAATAACAGTTCATTCCAGAGACATTAACCAGAGAAAACCACACTCCTCTAGTTAGCATGAGTAGAGGAGCCCCAGTAGGAATCCACAATGACTAAAGAAACATAGTTACAAAGTTAGAAACTCTTTTAAGGAAAACCGATGTGCCTATTCTTCACTGCCATTAAAGCAATGCTATTGTATTGTAACATAAAGATTCATCTTTTTCCTATTACAAAATAGTTTTATTAATTTAAAGTATACATTTTTAAATTACAAGTTTCTACATTTTTGTCTCTCCTAGTAGTGATCTCTCTGAAAAATCTTGGTGGTGGTGGTTTGGTTGGTAAGTTGTGTCCAATTCTTGAGACCCCATGGACTGTGACCCTACCAGGCTCCTCTGTCCATGGGATTTTCCAGGCAAGAATACTAGAGTGGGTTGCCATTTCCTTCACCAAGGGATCTTCCTAACCCAGGAACTGAGCCCATGTCTCCTGCATGCAGGCAGATTCTTTACTGACTGAACTATAAGCGGAGCCCAAGAACATGACATAAAGATTTGGGATTAGTGAAATTTTTCAATCATGTATAAAGACTTCTGCTAATCTAGTAATTACTGTTCCTTTTACCTACCTTGGGTTTCCCTGGTGGCTCACTGGTACAGAATCTGCCTGCAATGCAGGAGATGCAGCTTTGATCCTTGGATAGGGAAGATCCCCTGGAGAAGGGAATGGCAACCCACTCCAGTATTCTTGCCTGGAGAATTCCATGATAGAGGAGCTTGGCAGGCTACACAGTCCATGGGGTTGCAAAGAGTCAGACACGTCTGAGGAACTAATACACACACACACTACCTACCTAGATTCAATACACTTGACACATTATATAAGTAAATGTTCATGTACCACTTTATAAACACAAGATGATTATCAGGAAAAAAGTAGCAAATATTGTAACTTCATTTCTATTCTAAATTTCATCAATACAAACATTATTAAAGAATTTTCTTTATGAAGAATAATAGACATTTTTGAAGAAAATCATGACATAGTGCAACAACCACTGGTTTAGAACCAAGGTTTGTAGCTGTGGACTGTGTAAAAGTCATTTTTAAATTTTGTCAAATGGGAATAATGGTACCCAGAAATAGTGGTAGGGGTTCTTTTGCCAGGGGTAACAGGAATATAGATGGGAAGATTAAATAAAGTAGTCAATATGAAAGTGATAAAGCATTTCCTTAATTAATTATTCTGAGAACTTGCAGTGTGCGAAGAACAAGCAGTTACACAGATAATGCAATGGAATGAGACAAAACCATTGTCCTCAAATTGTTCCCAGAGCAGTCATTTCTAATGTATACACATACAGTGGGAACAGGATGCTGGGGTGGGTGGATGACTGGATAAGGAACAGAATCACCTAACGATGAAGGATTATTTCCTATTAATGATTTGCTCACAAGATTCTAGCATACCCCACACATCCCATCAAGAATTATTGCCCTGGAATTTCCCTGGTTCCCTAGTGGTTAGGATTCCAGGTTTTCTGTGCTGTGACCTGGATTCAATCTCTGATCAGGGAACTGAGATCCTCCAAGTCTTAGAGCACCGACAAGAAAATGATAATAATTGCCTTAATGTATGTTGATGACTTGATTGTTTCTCAGGTACACTGTGGAAGATATAGGTTGAGAATCACAAGTTTCCTCTTTACAAACACAATCATAGAAAACCATGACCTAATGTAAGGCATAACTATTGTCCCTAGTTTTCCTCTTAAAACATTTCATATAATAGATTTTATTTTCAAAAAAGAGCATGCCTTTTCATTCAGTTATGAGATATTAAAAACAAAATAATTCTAATTGAACTTTTGTTAATAAGACACAAATAAATAGCATTTTCATTTCCCTTACGTCATAAAGGTTAAGACCATTAGGTTGAAACTATTTCGATTATACTCACAAACTAAACAGTCCCTCTTAAGTAACATCATGTATTTTCAAATTTATTGAGCATTTTCACATATAATATCTTATCTATTAAAATATTGTTAGATAGGAAAATTCATAGATAAAGAGCAGTTGTGACAATTATACCACCAAAAACATCCAGAATCTATCATTCTTTTTTCATCCCCACTGCCATTGCTGCTGCTGCTTGCTGCTAAGTCACTTCAGTCATGTCCGACTCTGTACGACCCTGTAGACGGAAGCCCACCAGGCTCCCTCGTCCCTGGGATTCTCCAGGCAAGAACACTGGAGTGGGTTGCCATTTCCTTCCCCAATGCATGAAAGTGAAAAGTGAAAGTGAAGTCGCTCAGTCATGTCCGACTCTTAGCACCCCATGGACTACAGCCCACCAGGCTTCCTCTGTCCCTGGGATTTTCCACTGCCATTGAAGTTCATTTTATCATCATCTTTTGTATCAACTACTTTACCAGCTTCCTAACTGCTCTTTCTGATAGCAGTCACCATCTCACCAGTCAGAAAGAATGGTCAACCTAAACAGACATCTCTGATCAATACTTCTACAGGCATTCATTCTGTTTTCAGTATGGGTTCTCTCTGAAAATGACTTAAAGGTGCTTCCTGACCTGGTCCCTTCCTTGGACACACTGAATTACCTCAGAAGAGTTGCAGGAAGATGTCTCTTCTCTCTTGGTCTTTGAACAGGTTGATTCCTTTGAATAGAAGATTCTTCACTTCAATCTCTGTTTCATTTGGCTAACACTTTCCCATCCTTTTTGACCCATTTAAGACTTTCTTTCCTTCCAAAAGTCTCACAAGCTGGAGTCTAGATGGCCATGAGAATTATCAACAATCTCAGATATGCAGATGAGACAACTCTAATGGCAAAAGTGAAGAGGAACTAAAGAGCCTCTTGATAAGAGTGAAAGAGGAGAGTGAAAAACCTGACTTAAAACTCAACATTCAAAAAACAAAGACCAAGACATCTGGTCCCATCACTTTATGGCAAATAGAAGAGAAAAAAGTGGAAGCAGTGACAGATTTTATTTCTTTGAGCTCCAAAATCACTACAGATGGTGAATGCAGCCACAAAATTAAAAGATGCTTGCTCCTTGGAAGGAAAGCTATGACAAATCTAGACAGTGTATTAAAAAACAGAGTCAGTACTTTACCAACAAAGGTGCATATAGTCAAAGCTGTGGCTCTCCCAGTAGTCATGTACAAGTATGCGAGTTGGACTGTAAAGAAGGCTGAATGCCAAAGAATTGATGATTTTGAATTGTGGTGCTGAAGAAGACTCTTGAGAGTCCCTTGGATTGCAAGGAGATCAAACTAGTCCACCTTAAAGGAAATCAACCCTGAATATTCATTGGAAGGACTGATGCTGAAGCTGAAACTCCAATACTTTAGCCACCTAGTGCAAAGAGCCAACTCACTGGAGAAGACCTTGATTCTGGGAAAGAGTGAAGGCAAAAGGAGAAAGGGGGGCAGAGGATGAGATGGTTAGATAGCATCTAGTGGACATGAATTAGATGGTTGTGGATTTGAGCTAACTCCAAGAGAGAATGGAAGACAGAGCAGCCTGGTATGCTACAGTCCATGGGGTCCCATAGAGTCAGATAGGACTTAGCAACCAAACAACAAATTCATTATTCTTTTGGCTTCTGTAGCACTTTGTCTTTCCCTTTAATATAATTTACCAGGGAGGTCAAAATTTCTTATTTACTTGTCTATCAACACTACTATATTATAAGAAACTGAGTAATAGGAAATAAGTAACTTTATAATTATAATTAATTAATCCTCAATGATTATATGTGATTGAAACTCAGTGAAAATTTAGGGAGTTAAAGGTAACAAAGTCTTGAGTCCAGGTCTAATTGTGGACTGTGAGTGGTTTCCATTGTGGCTCTGCTATTCCCCAGATAATGACTTTGGTCTCCACACTCTACAGCCCCTTGTTTTTGCCAATTGCCTAGAATCCCCTGGTTTGAGGAAGCTAGGTTATATGCCTCAATATTATAAATTAACTCATTGCAAGTCTTTTTTTTTTTTTTTTTGCTTATATTTTTGCTAAGCCTTCTATTTGTGGGCAGCTTCCCTGATAGCTCAGTTGGTAAAGAATCCACCTGCAAGGCAGGAGACCCCAGTTCAATTCCTGGGTTGGGAAGATCTGAGGGAGAAAGGATAGGCTACCCACACTTCAGTATTCTTGGGCTGCCCTTGTGACTCTGTCTGCAATGCAGTAGACCTGGGTTCAATCCCTGGGTTGGGAAGATTCCCCTGGAGAAGGGAAAGGCTCCAGTATTCTGGCCTGGAGAATTCCATGGACTGGATAGTCCATGGGGTCACAAAGAGTCAGACACAACTGAGTGACTTTCACTTTCACTTTTCTATTTGTGGTGAAGCTACTCAAGACTTTAGAACTTCTCTATAAGTGTATGTGTAAGAATTCTGGCCAGGGATAAAGTTTTCTCTGTGATTATATAGGAGTCCCAAGGCAATGAAGCAGGGAACATGAGCAAGCTTGCTTCAGAAAAAAAAGTGGTAACAGACTGCTATGCAATGATAACAGCATTCTGGTGCATACATCATGAAATGAAGTCACCAAAAATGCTTTCTGCTAGACAGTCCATAGTAACAAACATCTTAAAATAAATTTTCAGAAAAAGTGCCCAAAGCATAGCTATTTTATCTCTTGCAACTTTCAGAAGAACACGAAGAGTTCAATTTTCAAAAAGTACATAAAGATGGAAATTGCATCCTCTCTGGAATTAGAAACTGTGGGGAATGTCTCTTGGTTATCAATTAAAAACATTTGCATAAACAATAAATTTCATTCTTTTACAACATGTTGTGGGTGAATATTCCACAAATGACACTGTAAATCCCAAATTAAACCTGCAGCAAGTAATAGAAGTGGTTTTTATCATTCTTAAGACTGTCTTGCCATTAGAAAGGGACATAATAATTTTTATTATACTACATACTCTGTGGAAGACCATAAACTTTTAATAGACTTATAAAAAGGGAGTGTAACCTTTTCAGTATTCTGTGTCATCGTTGGGTGAATCCATTCCACCCTCTCCTCATGCAAGATGGATGCCCCAGGGCCTAAGCAATGGTTCCACACTTGAGAAGAAAATGTTCATATCCAGCCTTTTCCCTGAATCTGAAGGTTACCATGATTTAGCACTCAAGGGCACTTCCCAGCCACCCTTTTTCTGATTCTACAGCTCCTCAGATTTCCAGATTAAGATAGACTTCTGGTCTCAGAAGAATTCTGCTGACTTCATCTCTATAGCTTTCATTTGGGGCTAAAAAAAGTCAAACGAAACATCATTCAGGTTTAACAGCTTTGTTCTCACAGGACCACTTGTTTTCAGCACCATTAAGGATTATTGTTTCTTATTATTTTCCTAGAATGTGAAATTTCTCAATTTCTCTCCTAACCTTGAGAGCATGTGGCTGTGTTTAGCCTCCACATCATGTCTGGCTCTTGTGATCCCATGGACTGTAACCCAACACGCTCCTCTGTGCATAGGATTTTTCAGACAAGCATACCGGAATGGGTTGCTGTTTCCTTTTCCTTCTCTTCCTGACCCAGGAATCGAACTTGCATCTCCTGCATTTCAGGAGATCTCCGGCACTGCAGGCATATTCTTTACCAGGGAAGCCCATTACCTTGACAGCATAACCAAATTTAAGCATGGCTTTTATTTTATTTATTTATTTTTTTAAGCATGGCTTTTAAAAGAAGGTGACTGGCTCACTTGACACTATGGTCCCCCCTGCATAGTGAAGAAATTAGGCCTTTTTATGTGTTTTAGCTGTTCATTTGTTTGTTTCTCTTAAACAACATAACCACTATCTTAGAAAATAGGCAGAATTCCAAAAATCCTCGGAGACAAACATGGTGGGAGAAAACGGGATAGTGCAGAGGAAGGAACTCTTTAACTAGGAGGGAAAATATGGAAGCAAAGTATGGAGAAAACTGAACGGTTCGTTCTCAGGAGATCTTCTTCACTGCAGAACAATGTCATCATGAAGCTATGCACGAACCTGCTAACTCAACCCCTGAAAGTTCCATAGCACAAGAAAAGAGCTGGCTACTTGAAGAGTAGACAGGCTATTAACTTCTACTTAGAAAAAAAAAATATCATTTTTAACTTGCTTAAAAACACAGAAGACCTTTTCATATCTTCAATAAACTTAAAAACTCATAATGAAATTTGGAAGCATGGTGCTTATATTTACCTATCCTTTCTCCTGAGAACCCCCACCTCAAAAAAGTAGAACCTTTGTAGATGAAGGGTCTTTCCATACAAATAAAAGTTACCTCAAGGGCACAACCTGAGATTTTTAAAGAAGGGCATTAACTCTTTTGGATACAGCTATGACAGATAGCCAAATCTAATAGTCAATTACACATATTTTTGTAGCTCTATCATCCAAACCTTTCTAAATCAGACTAATGTTTTTCTAAAATATTGATATTAAGAATTGAATTTGGAGGTAAAAACTCTAAAATCTCATAAAACTCATGAACTATATCCCTAGGAAGATGTACACACATAATTATAGGCATATGATTTCAGTATGTTTTACACCAACCTCAGAGGCTCATTCAAGGAACCTCTAGGGATAAATGAATGCCAGAAGAAGAGAGCTTAGTGCTACATCATGAGCTCAGCAGAGTAGGAAAGTGTTTCTCTCATTTGTGCATCTTTAACTATAGAATGGTGCTTAACATAGCTCACACGCACAAATAATTTGTTACACTGAATTGTGCATGCTGGCACGTGTGTATTAAGGGATTTTTTTTTTTAAAGAGAATGTACTTTTTAAAAGTTCATCATACAAATAAACTTCCTTGAATCTGGTAGACATAAGACAAAGAAAAAGTTCTTTTAAGTAGCAAACCAGAGCAGGTTTAGAAACTTGAACAGGGCTACCCACCAAATGGGCTTCCCTGGTGGCTCAGTGGTGAAAAACTTGCCTGCCAATGCAGGAGATGTGGGTTTAGTCCCTGGGTTGGGAAGATTCCCTGGAGAAGGAAATAGCAACCCACTCCAGTATTCTTGCCTGGGAAATCCCATGGACAGAGGAGCTTGGTAGACTACAATGCATGGGGTCACGAAAGAGTCGGACACGACTTAGCAACAAACAATCCACCAAATAAACATTGCTGCTAGAAATAGAACAGAGGTGGCCTTTAAATTACATACATAGTGATTTATATATGCAATTTAATTTATATGTAATTCATATATATAATAATCCATATGTTTTATATATCCATTAAAATGTGTGCCTTGCAGAAAATATCTCCACCTCTGCACAGCAGTAGCAGTTTCTTTATCAATAAAGGTTCTATATTGAAAGCACTCATAATGATAGGAGGGTAGGCAGGAATGCCTTACAGCTGCACTTGAACTTATAAACACAGTAGTTTAGAGGATATTCTTTTAGGACAGACAAAAAACTGCAGAGAGGGAACAGCCTAGTTTGATTATTTCAGTAACACAGTGGGTAGTCAAACAAAGCAGGAATGCAAATAAACAAGTAAATTAGGTTTCCTAGAGATGAGCGATTTTTATGACTTCTACTTGTCTCAAGGCAAAGCTGTCCAGCAGAGAGTCTCTCTTTTGACTGGCCTTTCTTTTTTCCTCTTTAGTCTTCCTCTTACTATAACATTTGGTAAGTTTTCATTGACAGAAAACCTTACAAGTTCCAATATTAACTTCTTTGCTTATCTCTTAGAAGCAGCTCTGAAAGGGGAAAACATTTACTTTTTTTATTCTCTCTCTCACAGCTTGTGGATTATACTACCTTGTGGCATCTTAGTCAGATTCCACAGTGAATAATCTTTCTTTCTAGGATGAAAATATTAAGAAACTAAAATATGCTCTCACAAATGCCTACTCCTATGAGTAAAGTAGGTGGATCTCACAATAACTAAAGTCATCTGGGAGAAAAGAAACAAACAAACAAATAAATCATAAATTTGGGAGAAGCTGACAGGGGCATTATAACTCAGGCTTTCAGAGATCACCAGCTGTGGAATGTTCTAGAAAGATACTTTCTGTTTCTTTCCATGTTTTTAAAAGAATTCTCCTTCAGTGGTCTATTCAAGAGATTAAAAATATTTGCTGTCTAAAGGGTCCAACAGAGGAGCAGCAAAGGCTGAAATGGTTGGATGGGATCACTCATTCAATGGACATGAGTTTGAGCAAACTCTGGGAGATAGTGCAGGACAGAGGAGCCTGGCATGCTGCAGTCTACGGGGGTCACAAAGAGTCAGACATGACAGAGGCAGGACAACAATGAAAGTGTTCTAGGTAATATATGAAAAGAAAAGCCTGATCCCAGGCTCTACCGGTCAGCAAAACATGTATCTCCTGAGAATGAATTCTCCAACCATTCCAGCTTTGACACCTGAGAACTATATACCTTCAATGAAGTCTGAATCTCCCAATGACTTGAAGTCAAGAAGGCTTTTCTTCTGTAGAACAATTTGCTAAAATTAGAGACGAATGAATTAGTGTTTGAGCAAAGTATATGTTCTTCTTGTAAGTCATGTAGGGAGAGGGGCCTCTAAGAGCAGGTGGCTAAATCTATCTACAACAAACATTTTGACAAGCTCCCACCAGCATGGCATCAAAACAATCCCAGTGTGATTCAAAAGATATCTTCACTTTAACAGCTGAGGCACTGGGCACATGAACTGTAAGTTATATTTTTCTCCAACAGGCAATTAGTAAACTGCTCACATTTTGCTGCTGAAAAGACTACACCAGCATGAACAGATGGAAATGCAGAATTCCACAAATGGCAGATATTAGGAATTAGAGACGTTGATTTAACTTTCACCAAGCAAATGAGAATCCAAGAATACGCGTCACTCTTGCTATAATTAAATACATCATCAGGGTGCATCAGATTCATATCCATTGTAAGCTCATGCTTCTTCCTTCTTATTTCTAAATTTATATACATTCTGTGCATAATAGACCTACTCAGAGTTCAACTCCACAACAAAAGGGTCTTCTGTGACAGATAGATGGCACTAAGCTTGCCAGGGAGTCGCACTTGCTTTTTCCCAGCATGATGCCTGCTGCAATAATAAGAAATCATAAGACTGAAAGAGGTAGTCCTTGTGTTAGGACAGATGGAGAGAACAGCTGAGAGAAGGATTCAGCCAATTTAATAACTCCCTGTGAGTAGAATAAATCATGTTGAAAAGAACTCAGAGGAACATTTAGTCTGGAAAAAAAAAGAATTTAAATGATGGCAATTTTAGAATGGAATAGATAGAATAAAAATGTTATACCTTATAACATCACACAATAAAAACAAAAAACAGCAAAAGGTCACTAATGACCTGAACCCCAATTATAGACCAGACTAGTGACAAACGCTTGGGAATCATTTAGACTGTCACATTTAAAACACATAATGCATGCTAACACACTAAGGAAATGAAATCCATGATGTGAAGCATTTGAGGAACCACTGTTAATTATTCTTTCCTCCCCCTGAAACGGCAGTTTACCCTACTTATGAAAACATATAAGAGAACTTATAACTTCTGATATTCTTAAAAGGCTAGAAACAACGTGAAAAATATTTTTGGAGAACAATTTCCTTTATACAATCTCCATATAGGACTTTCCTGGGAAAACTCAATTTATATTCTTTATTACATACAGCAATATGTCTAGCTGCAAATATGAAAAGAAAAACTATAAGTTTTCCAAACTTTAATCCAAAGGGAGATGATAATGTGATTGAAATTATCTAGAGAAAAGTAAAAGGATTTTTTTTAATTATCAAAAGTGAGTGTACCTAACATCAAGAAACAAACCAGTAATGATATCACTAGTAAAAATCCCAGGTCATAATCAGAGACATAGTGTCATGTAGTCTTTTTTGCTTTAAGGAAAAACACTGAAGGCTTTTTGTCCATTAAATGTTAAGAGACAAAGTTATCTTATTACATTGGTGAAATAAGAGTTTTTCTACTCCAATAAAAATTTCAGATTACACCAAAAAATTCTTAAATAGCATAAAGGTTGCAGGTTATGTTTACTTAAGGGCTTCCCAGGTGGCTCAGTAAGTAAAGAATCTGCCTGCAATGCAGGAGATGTGGGTTTGATCACTGGGTCAGGAAAATCCCCTTGAAGAGGGCATGGCAACCCACTCCAGCATTCTTGCCTGGACAATCTCATGGACAGAGGAGCCTGGTGGGCTACAGTCCATAGGGTTTCAAAGAATCAAACACTACCGAAGCAACTGAACATGCACACATGTTTAACTTATATATGTAAAAGTCTTTTCTTTGTATTCATAGTTGAGAGTTTCTATTAAATTTTATATCATAAACTTCATATTCACACTGGCTTCTTTCTCAGGCACAGTAAAAGCAAAAAAAAAAAAAAAAGTAACACCCATTAACCCTTTAAGCATGTGTCTATATTCCCCAGGCAAAATCAGGAAATGAAAAACAGTGGTTTCTGAATTTCAGATTGATTACGTATTCAGAAGCTGTCTTGAGGATATGGCCTAACCTTTTGATATTACTCACCAAAGAGAAATGTCAGTTACAAAGACTTTAATCTCCTTTCCCCTCAACAGGAGAGACACAGCCTGTCTCTCAACAGAGAGTTGTTTTCATTTATAACTCTTTTATACCATCTCTTCTAGATACTTCATGTTTAATGGTTTTAGATTCACTGAATTAATAAAGAGATTGTAAAATATTTGAAGCAAGCACATACACCTTTTATTCAGTGGTTTATCACCGAAATGTAAACTGCTGAGGGACTCTTTGAACATGAGGGGCATCAAGGTCATAGTCCTAGTGGCTCAACTTTTTCTCATTCCTAAATTTACATTCATTCTAGCCTAGCAGAATGCATTTATTTACCACATTGTTTTAGGAACTTCTTATAGACTCAAGAGAATTTGGTAGAAGGTAGCTGGTTAAACCATAGTTAGTGAAGATAAAGATAATATGAACAATACCTCATTCATGAAGTAATAGAACAAGTTAATACATGATATTTGTAATCAAAGAATATTCACTTTTACTATATACTCAGGAGAATTAGAAGTAGAAAAGGAGAATAATTTCCCACCATCATCCTCAATAATTTGAATTTTTTTGGAAGGTCCCAGATAGCCAATATATTTATAGATGAATCTTTAAACTACACATGAAGTCTTTACTTAGTATGCCAACTTCAGGATTCTTTGATTATTCAATAGGAATCTATGTGTTACAGTTACTAAAACATACATAGGACACTGATTTGTATTCAAAGTCAAATAGTGTTTTTTAATATCATAGCTAAAGATAGACTATCATAATTTGTTAAACAGGCTTCAAAGTAATTGATGCACATCATGTCAAGGACTGGAAGATGGTCATTGCTATCTAGTTATACCTGATTAATGTGGAGGGACAATTATTACAGACTCTTCTTACATTCGAATCTTACATACTAAACAAGTTAAATAGTCAAGTAAGGTAGATAACCCACATTTGGAGCCATTTAGGTCCAGATATGATAAGTTATAAAATTCCCAATCAATAAAAATCTTCATTAGCTATTCACTGAATATTCAAGATATATTCAAGAGAATTAGAAGATCAGTAAAAACAGGCACTATTTTTGTTTTGTTTTGTTTTTAATTCACTGCTGAATCACCAGAAGCTAGGTCAGTGTGGGACATACAGTTTGGGTTTAATAAATATTTACAGAGTGAATAAATACTACATTGTTAATAAATAATCAAAACCAATGTGAATAACTATGTCAGATCTGGATAAAGAAAAAGGGCTAATAAGAGAAGGAAAGACAAAGAACAAAGAACCAACCAAGAAGTGAATGAAGAGAAAAAATGACAGAGTGGTCTTTTTTGATGTGTTTACCTACTTGACAACAAAAAAGTAGAATGAAAACAACCTAAAGGAAAATAGATGGCTGAGTCCCTCATGCCCCCATGCCTGGGCTGTCCAGCATAGGTTCCACAAGCTGCAGTCTCCTCATCAGCCATACAACAAACAACCAAAAAAGTGATACCAATATACACAAGGAAGTACACATATTCCGTTGAAAACCCAATGAGAAATGCTCTCTTGCCTAGACACTCAGGTTGGCATAGTATTCATGATTTCCTGGTAAGAAATCACAAGATAATTGGGGAAATGAAATAATTATAAGGAGTTTCTAGGGGTAATGTTTACTTCACTTTTATCCAGTGAGATCTTCTTCCAACTACCAGTCTTCTCCTCTGCAGATTAAGTGTGCCTAATCAAAGAAATGCAAAAAAGTGTCTGAGGAGGCCTTACAAATAGCTGAGAAAAGAAAAGAAGCAGAAGGCAGAGGAGAAAAGGTAAAGGATACCCATCTGAATGCAAAGTTCCAGAGAATAGCAAGGAGAGATAAGAAAGCCTTCCTAAGTGGTCAATGCAAAGAAATAGAGGAAAACAATAGAATGGGGAAAGACCAGAGATCTCTTCAAGAAAATTAGAGATACCAAGGAAGTATTTCATGCAAAGATGGGCAAAATAAAGGACAGAAACGATACGGACCTAACAGAAGCAGAAGGTATTAAGAGGTGGCAAGAATACACAGCAGAACTATACAAAAAAATCTTAATGGCCCAGATAACCACAATGGTGTGATCACTCACCTAGAACCAGACATCCTGGAGTCAAGTGAGCCTTAGGACGCATCATTATGAACAAAGCTGGTGGAGATGATGGAATTCCAGCTAAGCTGTTTCAAATTCTAAATGGTAATGCTGTTAAAGTGCTGCACTCAATATGCCAGCAAATCTGGAAAACTCAACACTGGCCCCAAGTCTGGAAAAAGTCAGTTTTCATTCCAATCCCAAAGAAAGGCAACATCAAAGAATGTTCAAACTACTGCACAATTGTAATCATTTCACATGGAAGAAAGGTAATGCTCCAAATCCTTCAAGCTGATCGCTAGTGAACCGAGAACTTCCAGACTGGCAAGCTAGATTTAGAAAAGGCAGAGGAACCAGAGATCAAATTGCCAACAAATGTTGGATCACAGGAAAAGCGAAAGAGTTCCAGAAAAACATGTACTTCTGCTTCGTTGACTACGCTAAAGCCTTTCACTGTATGGATCACAAAAAACTGGAAAATTCTTTAAGAGATGGGAATACCAGACCCCCTTACCTGCCTCCTGAGAAACCTGTATGAAGGTCAAGAAGCAACAGTCAGATCCAGACATGGAACCATGGACTGGTTCCAAACTGGGAAAGGAGTACGTCAAGGCTGCATATTGTCATCTTGCTTATTTAACTTATATGCAGAGTATATAATGTGAAATGCCCAGCTGGATGAAGTACAAGCTGGAATCAAGATTTCTGGGAGAAATATCAATAACTTCAGATATGCAGATGACACCACCCTAATGGCAGAAAATGAAAAGAAGAGCCTCTTGATGAAAATGAAAGAAGAGAGTGAAAAATTTGGCTTAAAACTCAACATTCAAAAAACAAAGATCATGGCATCCAGTCCCATCACTTCATGGCAAATAGATGGGGAAAAAATGGAAACAGTGACAGACTTTATTTTCTTAGGCTCCAAAATCACTGTGTACAGTGATTGCAGCCATGAAATTAAAAGATACTTGCTCCTTGAAAGAAAAGCTATGACAAACCCAGATCGCATATTAAAAAACAGAGAGGTTACTTTGCTGACAAAGGTGTATATAGTCAAAGCTATGGCTTTTCCAGTTGTCATACATGGATGTGAGAGTTGGACCATAACAAAAAAGGCTGAGTGTTGAAGAATTGATGCCTTCAAACTATATAGTGCTGGAAAAAACTCTTGAATATCCCTTGGGCTGCAAGAAGATCAAGCCAGTCAATCCTAAAGGAAATCAACTCTGAATATTCATTGGAAGGACTGATGCTGAAGCTGAAGCTCCAGTAATTTGGCCACCTGATGCAAAGAGTTGGCTCAGTGGAAAAGACCCTGATGCTGGGAAATATTGAAGGCAGAAGGAGAAGGGAATGATAGAGTTGAGATGTTTGGATGCCATCACCAACTCAATGGACACATTCAGTTCAATTTAGTTCAGTTGCTCAGTCATGTCTGACTCTTTGCAACCCCATGGACTGCAGCATGCCAAGCTTCCCTGTCCATCACCAACTCCTGGAGCTTGTGCAAACTCACGTCCATCGAGTCAGTGATGCCATCCATCATGACATGAGTTTGAGCAAACTCTGGGACATGGTGAAGGACATGGAAGCCTGGAGTGCTGCTGCCCATAGGTTCGCAAAAAGTTGGACATGACTAAGTGACTGAACAACAACAGAATAGTCAAATTCATAGAGTCAGGAAGTACACTGGTAGATGCCAGGGACTAGAAGGTGGAGTTGGAGTGGGGAGGGCGAGGGAGATGAGGAGTTAATGTTTAATGGAGGCAGAGTTTCAGTGTAGGAAGGTGGAAAATTCGGGAGATAGACGATGGTGAGAATTGCGTAACAATGTGAATGTACTTGGTGCCACTGAGCTGTACAGTTAAATATGGTTAAAAGTTAAACGGAGAGAGAAAAGCATATCTGCTCTTGGCTTTTGCCCTGTGGTTAGAAAATGTTCTTAGCTTTGCCTCTGTATAAATGCCCTGCAGGGTGGTATCTGCTTAGACCTCTGACATTACAGTACATGTTTCTCCTGAACTGATCCGATGTGCCCGCCCTGCCCTATGTGATTTGTTCACATGTGAGTCAGCCCTCACTCTGGATTGCTCAGACCAAGCTCTGGAATCTGTGCTACTTTAGCCACAGGCTTCTGATTCTCTTTTCAAGGCTTTCTGATTCCACATCTAGCACTAGTCTACTCTCCTCCTCATGGTTTCTGATCTGTGTACCTGTCGCTGTTCACAATTGTAGAGCTGATATTCTGAATGCTGATACTGGACAAACTGTAGCACAAAAACATTCTACCATCATCTGTAAGTTCTCATTTACGATTTACCCTGAATAAATTTTTGGACATATGCAACATTAAAATGTACATATCTATGTCACAAAAAGATTAAAAAGAGTGCATATTTCTTGTGTGGTTGGTCATCTCTTCCATGTGCTCACTTTGGCAATGATCAATAAGATACAAAGGCAGACAAGATAAATAAAATAATGTCAGAGAGTAACACTGCTCAAAGGGCAGGAAATCTATGATGATCTTGCAATAGTCAAGTCAGCTTGTTTCTATACTTTCATTGCTCGCAAAAATAACATGATCCCTGAAGCAATATAATAGTTAATATTAATAATAAAACATTTAAGGTTCTATTAATTATGTTATAAATAGACAGCACATTTGTAACATTACTGACTATTCCAGGCTTACATTTTCTCCATGGTTATCTTAACTGAACTTCAGCACCGAAACATGTAAGTATTACTCTATTTCCCAGGTTATTCTCTCACTGGGGCGCTGACAACCAGGTTGTTTAGCTTAGGGTCTATATAGGTAGATTAAATTCCCACACAGACTTGTCCCAATTCCCAAATTAATCTTGAATTGGATAAGAAATAACAAATAAGTTCAATACTGGCTTCTAATCACACTCCACTGAAACTGGATTGGATTAGCCACACCTTTTCCCTTTAAGTCTATATGGATGGCATGTGTACTTATATTCCCAACACAGTACTCCCAATCTCTCTCTAGTCCATGCTCAGCTGAGGCCCCTGTTTCAAGCCTCTCTTCTAGCATTCTCCCTTGTCACTTTGACTCAGTCACCAGGCAGAAGGTTTGGCTTGCCTGCTACTCCTCCTCTATACTTTCAAGTATCTGTGGCTTGCCAACTGGAGGGCAGAATTCTCAGATACCAGTTGCCTGACTGGTGCAACCTGTCCCTCTGTCCAGATTCCCAGAGGGTTGTTTTGACCATTTAGGGATGTATCTGGGCTTCTCAGAGACAGAGCCTTCCAAAAGTGGACCTGATTGCTGCTGGCCATGAGCCTGGTCCCCAGGAGCAGTAGCCTCTGAGACAATAGTTCTAGTATCAGGTCAGAAGCCTTTCTTTTTATCATGAATTGAGTAATGAATGTCCTTCTCCAACATGGTAAGTTCCTAATTGAGATCCTCATGATGATTACTTTGAGTATTTATTGATTTGGCTACTCTGGGATCTTTGTTGTGGCATACGAACTCTTAGTTTTGGCTTGTGGAATCTAGCTCCCCGACCACTGATCGAACCTGGACCCCCTGCATTGTGAACACGGAGCCTTAGCCACTGGACCACCAGGGAAGTCTCATATGATGCCTTTGAGTTTGGATGTCTTTGGTTTGGTGGCCGAGCATTTCTCCCTCCCTTCTCCCTCCCCTCCATCTTCCTCCCCCTCCATCTCCAACACAGAAGAATTACAGGCACTCTTAGTAAGTTTCCTGTACTCATGACCTTTCATAGGGTGCTCAGAAGTTTCTGAAAAAGCTAAGACTATGTTTTAAAAAAGGTCACATTTCATACTCTTCTTAAGTTCTTTTTTTATATGCCCTGAGACAGAGTTAGTTGACTCCTTCTTAGCTTGCAGTTCACAAAAATCCTCCTAAAGTGTATCCATATGCCTGTTCTCAGGGTTGCAAGGTGAGAGTCACCCCGTATCCCAGCAGGGTCTCTAAACTCAAGAATCTGATAAGAACCAAGGCAGCTGTTCCCTACTGTCTCTATATTTCCCTCCAACAGAGCACAGAGAAAATGTCAAGCTGAGTAGTCATGTCCGACTCTGTGACCCTATGGACTGTAGTCCACCAGGCTCCTCTGTCCATGGGATTCTCAAGGCAAGAATACTGGAGTGGGCTGCCATTTCCTTCTCCAGGTTCTTAAAGATATCAATAGTTATAATGAAGATTTGTAACAATGTAATTTATCTTTGCATGCATGCTTGCGTTCTCAGTTGTGTCTGACTCTTTGTGACCCCGTGGACTGTAGTCCACCAGGCTCCTCTGTCCAGGGAATTTTCAAGGCAATAATACTGGAGTGAGTTGCCATTTCCTAGTCCAGGGAAATCGTCCCATCCAGGGATTGAACCAGCATCTCCTGCAATGGCAGGTGAATTCTTTATCACCGAGTCACTTGGGGAGCCCCATAATTTGTCTTTATGTTGGCTTAAATTAATGGCACTGGATTTTCTTATACTTGGAGGGTCTACATCAGCAAAACAAATAAATAAATAAAGCCAACTATTTAAAATCTTGCAGGAACTAGATGGATTTTAATGATTTTTTTTAAATGTAGAGTATTTCTATAGTTTCTTAGCCAGCTCCTCTTTGTCACCAAATATACCTATTTTTCCAAATATCAAAAGGTAGGAAAGGCTTGAGCAGGCTTCCCTGACGGCTCTGTCAGTAAAGAATCTGCCTGCAATGCAGGAGACCTGGGTTCAGTCCCTGGGTTGGGAAGATCCTCTGCAGAAGGAAATGGCAACTCACTCCAGTATTCTTGCCTGGAGAATCCCATGGACAGAGGAGTTTGCCAGGCTACAGTCTACGGGACTGCAGAGTCAGACATGACTGAGTGACTAACACACACACACACACACACACACACGTATCAAAGGCATGCAAGTTTTTATTATGATAAAAATCATAATAGTAATAGTAATGATTATGAGAATAAGAGTTTGTATGATACTTATTGGGTACCAAGCACTGTACAAAGTACTTTATCTACATAACTCTAACTTCCTGAAGAACACTCTACAATGCGTATGATTGTTCTCTATTCCTAGTTAAGAAAACAGAGTTGAGACAAGAAACTTGAACTAGGCCAGCTTGTAAGTGACAGAACAGGAATTTAAACCCAACGCATCTTTCCACATCTGTGATGAGGCAAACAACTCAATAAATGGCATTTGTGTCTGATATCACACTCTTCTTAATGAATACTGAAACACTGAGAATACCTCCCAATCATTTCGCCAAAAAGTATTAACATTAAATGTGGCCTTTGTGTTTGGGGAACATATATCTGCTGCTCCGAACATTACTTGAATAAGAACTTGCTAATAATCTGAACACTTCTAACTTCAAATTTGATGTTCTGTTACACAAAGAGATGAATATTAACCTTGACATTCAACTTTTTACACTTTCAACTTTATTGTTACATGAATAATTTTCTCTCAGTGTTATGACGGGATTCATATGCTCTTCTCTTTTCAGTTTGGTAGTTCGGCACTTTTAGAAACATGATAAGATAGCCTGTAGTATGATTAACTGATTAATACACATAGCATTTCTCTACCCTCTATTTTTACTGAAGACATCATACTCTTTTGCACTTTCTCCTTTATCTCCCTCTACTTGTCCCCCTTTTCCTACAAAGAAGCTTACTTTGGCAATACTGACATGACTGAGAAAAAGATTGTAGACATATAAGTACCCTAAATTTGATCTTTCTATACTTAAGAGGAATTTTTCATAAGAAGTTAAAATTAATGTAAAAACCCATTGAAACTATTCATTAATATGCTGTTATAGATTCTAAGCAACTGTCTCTTTTATAGGCAACATAATTAAAAGTGAATTACAAATATAGACTTTATGACTCCAATTAAACTCTAGGCCACAATCCATTAAAAACATATTATACACATTACATTACATGTAAGGAAAAATATATATGCAACATGATTCCAGCTATCAAAATAAGTGAGCAGTAATTTCAGATAATTTATGTTTACCTAAAATTTCATCAGCATAACCTCAAAAATCATCAGAGAAAAACACTCAAGCTTAATTTTCACATATGTCTACATTATACTTTCTCTTATTTCATTATTTCATTCTACTCCAGGAATATATATGAAGTATTTCCCAAGAAGGAGAGATTGGAAGAGATTCTAGTTTTTAGTTGTAACAACACTAGGTTTTTTAGTTTTAAGAGCATTAGAATTAAACTAAGAATATTTAATTTTAGGGATTTTATTTAGAAAAGGCAGAGGAAACCAGAGATAAAATTGCCAACATCCGTTGGGTCATAGAGAAAGCAAGAGAATTCCAGAAAAACATCTATTTCTGTCTCATTGACTATGCTAAAGCCTTTGACTGTGTGGGCTACAACAAACTGTGGAAAATTCTTAAAGAGATGGGACTACCAGACCCCCTACCTGCCTCCTGAGAAACCTGTAGGCAGGTCAAGAAGCAACAGTTAGAACTAGACATGGAACTGTGGACTGGTTCAAAACTGGGAAAGGACTACGTCAAGGCTGTATATTAACCCTCTGCTTATTTAACTTATATGCAGAGTACATAATGTGAAATGCCAGGCTGGATGAAGCATAAGCTGGAATCAAGATTGCCGGGAGGAATATCAGTAACCTCAGATATGCAGATGACAGCACCCAAATGGCATAAAGCAAACAGGAACTAAAGAACCGCTTAATGAAGGTAAAAGAGGGGAGTGAAAAAGCTGGCTTAAAAGTCAATAACCAAAAAACGATTGCATCCAGTCCCATCACTTCATGGCAAATAGATGGGGAAACAATGGAAATAGTGAGAGACTTTATTGTCTTGGGTTCCAGAATCACTGCATATGATGACTGCAACCATGAAATTAAAAGACGCTTGCTCCTTGAAGAAAAGCTATGACCAACCTAGAGAGCGTATTAAAAAGCAGAGACATTACTTTGCCAACAAAGGTCTGTCTAGTCAAAGCTATGGTTTCTCCAATAGTCATGTATGGATGTGAGAGCTGGACCATAAAGAAAGCTGAGCACTGAAGAATTGATGCTTTTGAAGTGTGGTGTTGGAAGACTCTTGAGAATCCCTTGGACTGCAAGGAGAACAAACTAGTCAATCCTAAAGAAAATCAGTCCTGGATATGCATTGGAAGGACTGATGTTGAAGCTGAAGCTCCAATACTTTAGCCACCTGATGCAAAGAACTGATTCTTTAGAAAAGACCCTGATGCTGGGAAAGGTTGAAATCAAGAGGAGAAGGAGACGAAAGAGGGCAAGATTGTTGGATGGCATCACCGACTTGATGGACATGAGTTTGAGCAAACTCGGGGAGTAGGTTATGGACAGGGAAGCCTGGCTTGCTGCAGTCCATGGGATTGCAAAGAGTCAGAGATGACTAACCAACTGAACTGAACTGAACTAAACTGAGTTGAAAGTCTAGAAAAAAATCAACTGCAAATTCACATAAGAATAAACTGGAAATAAATAGGTAGTATCAAGGGTTCATTTGCTACATTCTGTGTACACTTCTTTAAAATTCGTTAGGCAACTGCAATGATTTTTACATTATGAGTTCTGGAGTGGGTTGCCATTTCCTTCTCCAGGGGCTCTTCCTGACCCAAAGATGGAACCTGGGTCTCCTGCATTGTAGGCAGATGCTTTACCATCTGAGCTACCAGGGAAGCCCTTCTTACATTATGAGTTCAGCAGAAAAGATCTGCTTCCAAGTGTTGAGTCTATAGTATTGGTTTTACTCATCAAACTGTGAAGCTGTGTATCCTTTGTGCTATGCTGTGCTTAGTCATTCAGTTATGTCCGACTCTTTGCAACCCCACGGACTGTAGCCTGCCAGACTCCTCTGTCCACAGGGATTCTCTAGGCAAGAATACTGGAGTGGGTGACCTTGCCCTCCTCCAGGGGATCTTCCCAACCCAGGAATCAAACCAGGGTCTCCTGCATTGCAGGTGGATTCTTTACCAGCTGACCCACCAGGGAAGCCCGTGCATCCTTTAGAAAACATTTAAAATAGAAATACAGGCAGGAGGAGAAGGGGACGACAGAGGATGAGATGATTGGATGACATCACTGATTCAATGGACATGAGTTTGAGCAAGCTCCGGGAGAACGTAAAGGACAAGTAAGCCTGGTGTGCTGCAGTCTATGGATTTGCAAAGAGTCAGACATATCTGATCTACTGAACAACTGCAAAATTTTGTAAGAATCAAATCAAGTGACTAAAATTAATTTGAAACAAATTAAAATTTCATCATCATTATAAAACTGCTTAAGAAAGAAGGTCTTAAGAGAATGTTACAAAAGAATGCTATACCTCATTTTCCACACAGGAAAGTAATTTATCACTGAAATTCTTTGCTCAGAAATTTCAGAATGCTTAAGAACTGGGTTACTATGAAAAGTTGCTTTTTGAATATTATATCGATAAAGTTTGATTCTACCTGATCTTTACTCTGATCCTTCAGCTCTCACTTGCCCAGTGAAGAAGGGATGAGAATTAATGCCAGCTTGAACCTAGCATCTCTGACACAGTGAAGCAGAACAAAAGAAGCCAAACAAAGCAAGCTTTGGCTGGGCCGGAATATCTTGAGGTATAGTGAAGTTTACAAGAAAACAAATGGAGTATTTCAAATAGAAAATTAATGACCAATTCAAACAAAGTAATTTGAAGGTACTATGAAAGGTACTAAAGGAAAATGAGATCATTTAGCACAGGTATTCAAAGAATGTGAGATTTTGATGGGAGAAGGTAACACTGTTGATAGTAAAGGTTAAAAGAGGGACAGAAGGATATTCCGAATGGGAGGCCTGTTGAACACACATGGGCAAACCAATAGCCCTGTTTCCCGAGCAGCCCTGGATCTACTCAGAGAAAAGGAGATAGGCAAAAGATTAAAGAGTTATGCTCCTGAGAAGATTCTTATACTATGTCTCGATGGAAAATATGGAGACATACCTTTCTACGGCAGTCAACTAGAACCAACCTGAGACAGTGGCCTTATTGAAATATCCAGTTTTTCTCATCTAATTTTTGCAAAGCTTCACAAAGGCACCAGTGGCCTAGTAAAAGCTTTCTAATCTAAATATTCTGCTTTTGCACAATGAAGGAAACTATAGGCAAGGTGAAAAGACAGCCGTCAGAATAGGAGAAAATAACAGCAAATGAAACAAATGACAAAGAATTACTCTCCAAAATATACAAGGAGCTTGTGCAGCTCAATACCAGAAAATTGAACAACCCAATCAAAAAGTGGGCAAAAGGCTTAAACAGACATTTCTCCAAAGGAGATAATGTGGATGACTAGTAAACACATGAAAAGATGCTCAACATCACTCGTTATTAGAGAAATATAAATCAAAACCACAATGAGGTATCATCTCATGCTGGTCAGAAAGGCCAGCATCGAAAAGGCTACAAACAGTAAATGCTGGAGGTGTGGAGAAAAGGGAACCCTCTTATACTGTTGGTGGGAATGCAATCTGGTACAGCCAGTATGGTGAACAGTGTGGAGACTCCTAAAAAAATTGGGAATAGAACTGCCATACGATCCAGCAATCCCACTGTTGGGCATACACACTGAGGAAACCAGAATTGCAAGAGACACATGTACTCCATTGTTTATTGCAACACTATTTACAATAGCTAGGATATGGAAGCAACCTAGATGTCCATTAGCAGATGAATGGATAAGGAAGTTGTGGGGTACACTTACACCATGTAGTATTACTCAGCTATAAAAAGGAATCTATTTGAATGAGTTCTAATGAGGTGGATGAAACTGGAGTCTATTATAGAGTGAAGTAAGTCAGAAAGAGAAAGACAAATACTGTATATTAACACTTTTATATGGAATTTAGAAAGATAGTATTGATCTATCACGCGAGTATTGATAAAGATAGTGTTGATCTGCATGCAAGGCAGCAGAGGAGACACAGATGTTAAGAATATACTATTTGACTCCGCAGGAGAAGGCAAGGGTGGGATGATTTGAAAGAACAGCATTGAAACATGTACATTACTATATGTAAAACAGATGACCAGTGCAAGTTCGATGCATGAAGCAGGGCCCCCAAAGCCAGTGCTTTGGGACAACCGAGAGGGACAGTGTGGGGAGAGATGTGGGAGGGGGGTTCAGGACTGGGGACATATGTATACCTCTGACTGAGTCACGCAGATGTATGGCAAAAACCATCACTGTACTGTAAAGTAATTATCCTCCAATTAAAATAAACTAATTAATTATATAGAATAAATGTTCTTAGTACCACAATTTATTAAAACCAGGCACCTGATTGGAACAGAGGCAAAGAGACTTGTCCTCTATTACATTTTCTGTTATTTAATTTGCATCAAGAGAGACTGATCATTAAACATAAGGAAGAGATACTAGTGGTGTTAATAATTTAACAAAAACTAGTGGAAGTGTGTCATGAATAGCCAAGGTGTTGGACTGAATCACCATCTCGCATAGGAAATCCTGAAAAAGAAATGTAACTCAAACATAATTGAAGAAAATAACTTTTAGAAGGGAAGGTAGTAGCTTTGTGACTTAGGAATTTTATGAAGGCCCTTTGAGAATTCTTTTGTATTCTAACTCTCTTTCAGCGCACACCATGGAGCACCCAGTTACTACGATTTGTTTGTGGAAAGAAAATAAAAGAAGCCTAAACCTTACCGCCTCCACTTCAGCAGGGTCGTACCAGACATTGATGTACGGATGTTGTAAGGCGTCATCCACTGATATCCTTTTTGCTGGGTCAATCACTAGCATCTTTGACAGCAAGTCTCTGGCTTGGCTGGCTGAAACAATGAAGGAGGAAAAAAGTTTGTTAAATTTTGATTTTAGCAAGGCAATTTTTTGGAGGGAAAAAATTTTTTTAAAAGTCAATTAGTACCTTCCTTCCAAACATCAGGTAACTTCACCAAGTGTTTAGGGAAATGCAAAATGAATCCATGAAATATTTTTATCCATAAAATATGCACAAATAAAATATGGCATAATATTCAATAATCTCATTCATGTTGGTGGCAGTATAAATTGACTAAGAGTTTTTTAGAGGGCACATTTGGGAGTATCTATTAAAATTTTAAATGTGAATACCTTACGGCCCAGCAGTTTCACTTTTAGGTATACAGTCTAGAGAAACAATTGCACATGTTCAGGAAAAGCATCCAGAAAAGATGTCAAGGATTAAACATTTTAAATAATCTAAATGCTGCTGTTGTTCAGTCACTAAGTTATGTTCAACTCTTTGCTACCCCAAGGACTGCAGCACACCAGGCTTCCCTGTCCTTCACTCTCTCCTGGAGTCTGCTCAAATTCATGTCCATTTTGTCGGTGATGCTATCTAACCATCTCATCCCCTGCCACTCCCTTCTCCTTTTGCCTTTTATCTTTCCCAGCATCAGGGTCTTTTCCAATGAGTCAGCTCTTCTCATCAGGTGGTCAAAGTTGGAGCTTCAGCATCAGCCCTTTCAATGAATGTTTGGGGTTGATTTCCTTTAGGATTGACTGATTTGATCTCCTTGCAGTCCAAGGGACTCTCAAGAGTCATCTACCTGTAGCAATTAAGTTTGGGAAGCCTGGCAGGCTACAGTCCACGGGGTCACAAAGTGTCAGACACGACTGAGCGACTTTCACTTTCACATGTATTCACATGGACATGGTGTTAAGTGAAAAAGAAACTGCAGAATGACCCATAGATCCTGATGCCACTGGATAAATCTGCCTCTTCCCAATAAAACAACAAACATTTCTTTCTCTTTATTTATGGATATAAATGCATAGAAAAATTCTGCAAGGATCATGGACAAATTGAAAATCATAGGTACCTCTAAGAGGAAGAAAATTTGTACATGTATTGCTTGCTTAATTAAAAATAAACTTAAAAGAATTATTTTTTTAAAGGAAACAAAGTGAGTGTATACCACTCATTTTAAAAGTTCAGAGCTGCAAAAACAGGATAAAGCAGTATCTAGAGGGAGGCCAGGAAGTTAGAGGTGACTTTTTGAGAATGGGAGAGGTAATCAGGACTTTAATGGGAACAGAAGCTTCAAGGATTGAGAGAAGGGGGCAAATCTGAGAGAAAAAATCCACAAGATTTAGTAACCAAATTGATGCAGGGAATCTTGTTTATTTATTCAATGTATTCAATATACAATGTCTACTGTGTGCCAGGTACAGTTTCAGAGGCTAGGGATACAAAAAATTTGCACAGTGATAATCAGTAAATGTATTTATTTAATAACATTGCTGAGTGAAGTGTATTAGTTGCTCAGTCATGACTGACTTGTGTGTGTGACCCCATGGACTGTAGCCATCATGTTCCTCTGACCATTGAATTTTCCAGGCAAGAATACTGGAGTGGGTAGCCACTCCCTTTTTCAGAGGATCTTCCCAACCCAGGGATCGAACCACGGTCTCCTGCATCGCAGGCGGATTCTTGACCATCTGAGCCACCAGGGAAGCCCCTAACTTTTCTAAAGGATACTCTAAACATCTCTGACAATACATAAAATGTTTCAGAAAATAAGGATGCAAACTGATTTGAATATTTTATGGTGAAAATATTCAACTTATTCCAAACATGGTAAAACTTCAAATTAAAGAAAGGAAAATCTAAACTGGTTTGCTAAATTAGGAAAAAGGCAGTATGTTTGAATTCATGAATATACCAATTTGTAATTAGCAACTGTTTATTATTAATGAAATATGGTTAATTATAAAATTTTGAAATTACATAAAACATAAAATCCAGAAAAGCCAACCTTCCCCACCATCTGGAAGCAATCATTCTTATTACTAATGTATTCCCTTCTAGTTTTATGTACTTTTTCATAATGTCGATTATACTAGAGTTAAAATGTGGCAATCTACTTTTCACATCCACAGCATTTGTATTTTTTGTGTTATTATATTTTAATAAAATATTCACATTTATTTATACTAATTCTATATTTTTAAAAATCACTAGTTAAATTACTGAAAGATTTTTTTATTTCTATTAGTCATTTTTCTGGGGATCTCAATTCTAGACACTTAACTTCTGCTACTTCCAAATTGACACTTTGAAGTTCACAAGAGTGACGAAAGTACAGAAATATACAATGATTTTCAGTATTAGTTTCTCTGATTACTAATGATCGCATTATAACCTAACAGGTATGTGTCTATTTCATTGGTTCAAGACCTCTTTGATTTGTAACTGATTTTATTTATTTATTTTTTACCCAGACTCACACACTCCACAGGTTCTCATATCACCCACATTTCTGCTCTTGGAAAAGTAGGGGTTGGGGTGGTCTCTTCATCAACAGGAGAACGAACTAATGGAACATCAAATCATCTCACTAGGGAAACAATGATCAATACTGCTTGTAGGGAACAAAACGAAGAAGAGGAAAAGATTTTAATTCTTCATCTTTCATTCTTTTGTTTGCAAGTAAATATCTTACACTCTTTAATAACAGTAGAATAAATCCTCCCCTTTGATTATTTGCATAATTCTTTACAATTTGCTGGTTTTGTATTAAAATCATAATTCAGTAATTATAAAATTCAGAGAGTGGTAGAGGTAGCTGAAGGAAGAAACCCAACTGTGCAATGAAAGTGTCACAAACACAGAAACAACACTGTACTTAATTTAAAAACCACCAGATGGAAGTCTGGAGAAGATAATATGACCCTGGGAAGTTGTAACATTGCATTTCAGTTTCTCCATGTAATTTAATTCTATATTAGCTATAAATTAAGTCTGTACATTTAATCTGTAACTAATTAATTGTTCACTGAACATTTGAAGTATAATTTCACAAGTGTGTGTCCTTCTTAGGGATTCCCTAATAGCTCAGCTGGTAAAGAATCCACCTGCAATTCAGGAGACCTCAGTTCGATTTCTGGGTTGGGAAGATCCACTGGAGAAGGGATAGGCTACCCACTCCAGTATTCTTGGGCTTCCCTTGTGGCTCAGCTGGTAAAGAATTTGCCTGCAATGCGGGAGACCTGGGTTTGATCCCTGGGTTGGGAAGATCCGCTGGAGAAGGGAAAGGCTACCCACTCCAGTATTCTGGCCTGGAGAATTCCCCTAGTCGCAGGGGAAGCTGAAGTTCCAATATTTTGACCACCTGATGTAAAGAGCCAACTCATTGGAAAAGACCCTGATACTGTGAAAGATTGAAGGCAAAAGGATAAGAGGTCAGCAGAGGATAAGATGGTAGATGGCATCACTGACTCAATGGATGTGAATTTGAGCAAATTCCAGGAGATAGAGGGGGACAGAGGAGCCTTGTGTGCTGCAGTCCAAAGGGTCACAAAAAGTCAGAGACAACATAGCAACTGAACAACAACACAGATCCACTGGAGATAATAATTTTATTATTAATAAATATTTATTCTTGTTTTTATATCTAACAGTTACTGAGCATTTAGTGTGAGACAGACAGTGTTCTAAGTGTTTGACAAATTATTCAACCCATCCTCCCATTGATCCTATAAGACAGACACTTCCTGCTTTAGTTTGTTAAAGAAGGTACAGAAAGATTAGATAACTTGCCCAGGTTCACATAGATTTTAAGGGATAGGATTCCTTTCCCCAGCAAAGGAAAAAAATCAGATTTGCTTCATATCCCCAATTTCTGAAATGTTCTGTTAGAATAAGAATTAAAATATTACTTATATTGTACTTTATACCTTGCCAAATTTATTCTATGTCTTCAATCCTATAAAGAAGCCACTATGATCCCTGTTTTGTGGGTAAGAAATTAAGATTCATTACTAAAGTTCATAATGGCAGACATAGTAGTAGAAAAAATTTCTTATTAATGAAAGTCTTTATGTTGAATACAAAATATGAAAGTAAAAATCTCATTTGTCACTCTAAAATGAAAAATGGTGGTTACACATTTAGTAAAATACAAATAAACCTCACACATCTATAGTTTCAAGATTTTACAATGAAAATCTCGTGTTGAAAATATTTTCCAGAATATAAAAATAACTGGAACAATTGCTTCAATGTATATATAATATTGTTCTTTTAGAGTTAACACTGCAAAATAATTTTAGATTCTAAATAAGCCCCATGGAATAGTTAACCTATACCACTGTCACATACTTTGTTATTAGTCTTCTCTCTAGATATCCAGAAAAATTTAAAATCCATGGCTACTCTCCCTTTGTAAGGAGGATCTTTTAAAAATACCTCTTCTTAAATTGAGGTTGTTATTCAGTTGCTAAGTTGTGTCCGACTCTTTGCAATCCCATGGATTGCAGCATGCCAGGCTTTCCTATCCTTCTTTATCTCCCTAAGTTTGCTCAAACTCCTGTCCATTGAGTCAGTGATGCCACTCAACCATCTCATCCCCTGTTGCCTCCTTCTCCTCCTGCACTCAACTTTCCCAGCACTGGGAGAGGCGTCTCTATGGTCTGCATCACCCATGCAGTGGTTCTGAAGTTATCCCTAAAGGGCTTACCTTTGAGTTTATTGTGCTCAGAGTCCGCTGGGAAGAGGGAATCTGGAAAGAGCTTGGGGAAGGTGAGTCCTGCATATTTGGGCCGATTCTCCACATAGTTTCTTACGGTGGGTTGCAATTTCTTCATGAATTCTGGACATGGTGTTCCTAGTTGTTCAATAACCTTATTCCACTGATCAATATCTGAGAATTGAATAGTTAAGGGAAAAAACAAGTGCAGACCACCAGCTCTTCCCTTTCACTAGTTGGGAGACTAGCTGCTTCTCAGAATTCTGAACAGTCAATAACACAAATGAAGTTTTTAAAAAACAACAAAGGACAAAAATATAAAATCAGATTGTCAGTCAGTGAATCCTCTTGAATTCTAAATTCACTTTGAGAACACATATACTTTTGAGGAATTAGCATTACTTAACAAAATATGATATCAGGAAAGAGTCTTTGGGTTGTATCAATGGAAAGGTATTTAATTAACACAAAGAATTTCTTTTATTGAGTTAAACTTCTATATAGTCATGTGATTTGGAAGAGAAAAATTATAATGACATATAATAATATTATCATGAAATTATTCCAGTCATTTATTTTCTAAAAATGACAGATGAATAAATATTTTATAAGATTCATCTATATTTTTCTTAAATTCTTTATAAAATTCTTTTTCCTCCTATTCTCTAGAAATGGGAATTTCCTTGTCTGTTAATTTTTTTGACTCATGCACATTACAAATAGAATCAGTATGATAATAACTCATTAACTCTTCACCAAAGACTTAAAAGATTCTGTTTACCAAAGCAGTTGCAGTTTTATACCCATTTTCTTACTTCTGATAATAGTGCCTTATATCCTGAATATTGTAATATTCAATGAAATACGAAGGTAAACATAGGATGTTCAATTCAAGGCAGATTTCATCCAAGTGTCTTTCAAAAGCATGTTAAACATGGGGAATTTTATAAGAAAAACATTACCTCTCTATGAAAACTAATACTTCCAAAACTAGGAGTCTTTGACAGGCACACCCACTGATTGAGATTTTCTTTTTCATCTTTCATAGATATTTGATATGTCAGAGCTTGGGAATGATAAATACCACTCATGAAAACTCTGAATAGTCAACTGGAAGAAGTTGATTTCAAATAGATTTCCTTGCTATGTGTCAATGAAAGACCGAGGCCTTAGAAATTCTCAAATCTAAAACTACAGGCAGTGTTCTCTCCAATGTTGCTAATTCTCTAGTGTAAAGTTAATTCATTTCTGCTAATGCAATTTGTGACAGTTCAGGGAATGTTACTAAAATATTATTTAATTAAAATTTGTAAAATTGTTACCCCCAGTTCTTCTATAGCACTGGACTAAAAAAGATGGAGAGCCCTGACAAAAGATAAAATTAACTATACTTAACAAAAATAAATATACAATGCAATGTAGATAGGTGACTGAAAAAAGGTAAAACCAAGCTAATTTGCAAATGTTCTTTTATTTCTCTTATAATCTAGCTGAATAAAATTTAAATTATATATCCTTTCAGTTATTAGGATGGAAAAAAGTATGATTGTGTAATATCAAGAAATGAAGTAAGGGTGGGAAAAACTGAAGAATATTCCTTTACAAAATGATAGAAAAAATTAAACAAGAACATCTCTCAAAAATTCATCTCAGTTACCATGTGTATGAGAATATATAGTAGTAAATGAGAATCATTAGGAATAAAGTAAAAAAACACAAAAGATTAGAGTTAAAGGTTACTCTTAGACAAAAAACTTAATGTTAGTGCTATGGATAATAGGTAAGCTAGAATTACTTAGATATATTTTAAATAGAAAACATTAATACAGTTAAATAAACCTCAATGCTTACACTGTAAATTATGAAAAGAGATCTACTCTTTAATACAGTTCAGTTATCATGTCCTAACAAGACATTATTTAATCAGTGGCCAAAATTCTTGAGAATTCTAAAGATTTGATCAGGGCAAAGAAGTTATTAGATTTTCTGTAAAGGAATCTTCTAACAAAGTTAGCAAAATATTCCCAACACACTAGTATAGTTACATTTAGCTAGGAGTATGGTGGCTCAGATGGTAAATAATTTGCCTATAATGCAGGAGACCCAGGTTTGATCCCTGGGTAGGAAGATCCCCTGGAGAAGGGAATGGCTACCCACTCTGGTATTCTTGCCTGGAGAATCCCACTAACAGAAGAGCCTGACAGGTTACAGTCCATGGTGTCACAAAGAGTCGGACACTACTGAGTAACTAACGCTTGACACAGTTATTTAATTAAAACATGAATTGCTTTTAAAGTAACATTTCCAAAACAATTGCATGTATTTTTTACAGTAAAGTTTCAGAAAAAGTGAAAGTCACTCAATCGTGTCTGACTTTTTGCAACCCCATGGACGATGTAGTCCATGGAATTCTCCAGGCCAGAATTCTGGAGTGGGTAGCCGTTCCCTTCTCCAGGGGATCTTGCCAACCCAGGGATTGAACCCATGTCTCCCACATTGCAGGTAGATTCTTTACCAGCTAAGTCACCAGGAAAGTTTAAGGAGAGTCAAACGTTCTGGAATTAATTAAACAAGAACTATTAAAATGTTTCTTATTAAAAGTTATAATTAAAGTCTCTAGAAGCACTCAGCCCATCTTCCTACCTTAGACTGCTCTTTAGATGAAACACTGGTATGGTCCTTGATGTAATGGTTTACCAAAAGGAAACATTAATCCTTATTATTGGCAATGAAATACTTGATTGTTCTAACTGTAAATATGTGGTATAGTCATCTTTAAAATTGTGTGCCTTTATTTTAACCAATCCATTTCAAGTTCTTTCTTCCCCAAATCATGACTAGTACATTTAAGCACTAAGTACTTGTTTCACAGGCATTCACAGGATTGCATCACTAACAACTATGTACTTAGTTACCCATGTGAGTTTTCTCTATAATCATAATTAAGTAAATACAATCCAATACTAGAAATAATATCTCTTGCCTCTAAACCTAGGACTTGTTCCAAGGATTCCAGTAAGAAAAAAGAGCAAGTCTGGAACTGATGTAGTAAATATTACTTTAATTTTACCATAAAATTTGATCGTATGTTTGTCACAGGCAATTCCTCTAAAAGAATGCCTCTGAAACTGTTTCCTTAAACTATTAGGCCAACTTATTCACATAAAACAACTAATTTTATTAACATTTAAATAGAAAATAAGGTGATACATTTTAAAAGAATTTTTTACTCATCAGATTTCCACAATGATTATACTTCTAAAAATACAATAAATATTAACTAGGTTTTTATGATTATATGTTAATTTAAAATAGTAAATATTTTTTAAAACAATGACCAAAATTATTTTTGTAAAACAATTTCTTTGCTTTAGAACACTAATAAGTCATCATTTTTCTACTATATGAGTAAGGATATGAATACCTACAGATTCCAGCATGTGCAGTCAAAAAAGCAAAAAATATATATTTTTGATCTACTAGTTCAGAAATCATCATACAACATAATTATCAGATGTATTTAATAAAATTTATAAAATGTAATCTAGCAGGAATTATTTGACAATATTCTCATCTAGTTCTAAATTCACTGCATAAAGATAGTCATAAAAAGTTTGGTTTTTTAAACAGAGTATGATAAGATAATGTACAATTATTGACTACTACTAACGTCTGCAATAAATAGTATTGTAATAGATGAAAGAAACAAAGTATGGATTGTAAAAGTGATTATTTGAAATCCTAAGATTGGAAATCATTCCAGCTAATTTTTGTCAGTTAGCCAAGAACTTACATTTAATGTCCTCCTTTTACATTAACTTCCTTGGTTGAGAAACTTTCTAAAATATATGACAAACTGCCTTGAGCCTAATGTATGAATAATGCCTTACTATTTTCTGGACATTTGGGGTCATAATTTATACCATGTACTTTTAAGCTTTCAGAGGCTACCAAGTGGAATCAAGTGGCTTCCCTGGTGGCTCAAATGGTAAAGCATTTGCTTGCAATGAGGGATACCTGGGTTCAATCCCTGGGTTGGGAAGATCCCCTGGAGAAGGAAACGGCAACCTACTCCAGTACCCTTGCCTGGAAAATCCCATGGACAGAAGAGGCTGGTAGGTTACAGTCCATGGGTTCGCAAAAAGTCGTATGTGGCTGAGCAACTTCACTTCCTTTCAAGTGGGATCATAAAGAGTTGTTTAGTGGCTTCATTCTACTATGCCCTTTAAATTATTTTATCTCCGTTTTATTTTTCCATTGATTACTTTTTCTTATGATGAATATGGTTTCCAGAGTTGACACCTTTGTGAATTCAGGTTTGCTTTTTTCTCAGCTCTAAGCCTTACATTCAATGTTCTCTGCAAAAATGTTGACATCTCTTCACAATCTAAAGAATATCAGTGTTTGCCCCCAAATTCTTAACTATGCTTTTAAAGATAACATTGCTTAAGAGTACTGTCTTTAGAAAAGTTCCAGGAGTGACTACATTATCTTGCAAGCCAAGCAGCTACCTGGTTGGCACTGTGTTGTGTATTATTGGGTGGTTTTATGTTAGCCCTGTATTTATATCTGCAACAAATGTGCAATAGGAAGTGGAGGTATGCACACCATGTGTTAGGCATCATGATAAAAAACTGCAGTTCCCAAACTGACTATTCATAACTTAGGGAACTTATAAAAATATAGATCATTCCTGTCTCCCCATTGATCTACAAGATTCTGAATGCATATGCTTGAGATGATATCATTTAAAAACATCACAGTAATTGCAATCCAGGTGGCCCCTGATTTGAGAAATACTGATAATATTTTGTGAAAAAATAAGTCCAGATGTAAGAATAAAATACTAACCTGTTTCAGTTTTATGACACAGATTAGTTTAGGGTCAATTTCACCAAAAGATTATTCCACACCTTTTGCTATGGAAAACTTAGGGGTTGTTCACATGGAAATATGACAGGGAAAGAAAAGTCCTAATATTTGTTCCTTTTCCCCATGTCACTTTCCTGAAAAGACCATGGGAAATTATGACAAGTGTCACACATAAGCTCCATGCAGAGAAAAAGGGGTCCTAGTCATCAATATCTATAGAAGGATTGAAATTACATGAAATTACATCATAAAAATACAGGTTTGTATCAGGTTATATGGAGTGCTAATATGACAAAGGCCTGGATTCAGATTTTCATGGTTATGTCTTGAGTTTTTTGTTACTTTAAAAACATTTTTACTTTTTTTCATTTGAAAAGTGTTATTTTCACCTTGAAAGTCCCCCTCAAATTCTAGAAATATGAAATATGAATAAGTGACAGTGAAAAATTATAACTAATATGTTTTCATTATAAATGAGCACAGGAAGGGGAAATATTATAAGCTAATAAAACTTTGAAAAAATCAAAGCTGACAGTTTGAATAAAAGGCTATTTGTTCACTGGCAGCTGATTGCTCATGGAATACTGTGGAACAAGAAATATCCGGAGGCTGATATTTGAAGCATGATATATATGCATCTCAGCATAATCTGTTTCATCTAATAAATCTATTTATCATTGTAATCTATATTTATTTACAAAGCAAAAAATATGAAAGAGACATTTCACATACAAGCAAATTCAATATATGTTAATATATATCACAATGTAGAATTTTCATTAAACTATTGAGGGTTAATCTTTAGGGCTACTCATTTACAGGTCCTTTACAAAATTCTTTGCATTTGTATTTGTATTATTTTGCATTTGTATTATTTTGTATTTGTAATATTAATTTTTTTCTTTACATAACACCTTTCTCCAACTTCATTATATTCTGGCCTCATAAAGACTAGATCTGACTCTACCTGCATTTTGAAACTGGAAGATGTCTTGGAAATCATTTAAATTGACATCTATATTTTGTAGCTGAAAAGTTTTGAGATTTTTTTTTTAAATTGGTAAGTAAAACGACTTTAAGCAAAGTACTGATACAAACAGCTCCTAACACTAAAAGAAATACAGAATCTATTTAATAGTTTTGGTAACTCTCTACTTTGTTCTGTGAAAACCTCTCTGAAAGATTACACTCATTTCTGGGTATAACACTATGTAAGAAAAAGGTTTAGAAGGGACAATGAAGTTTATATGAGGTAAAGAAAACATGCTATATGAAGCATACTTGACAAAACCTTTTATGTTTCAATTCAAAAAGAAAGGAGAAAATCCCTGCCTCCTCCAACCTAGCACTTTGATCCCTCTTTTCCCTTAGTTGTTAACACCTTCTAATATACCATGCCTTTTATTTTAAAATTCATGATGACAAGGACTTTTGTCAGTTTTCTTTACTTACATATCCCTATGTATAAGCACATAGCAAGTGCTCAAAATATTTGTTGAATAAATATTTTATGTTCAATTAAAGTTTTTCAAGGAGATAACTTGAAGAATAGGGAGAGAAAGTATTTAAAGAAACAAAAATTGAGAAATTCCAGGAATTGGAGAAAGGTTGAAATTAAGATAACAACAAAGGGAATCCTGAGAGATAAATAAAAAGAAATCCAGACCTAGTCACATGGGAGAGAAACAGCAACTAAACAAAGATCAAGAAAAAAAATTCCTAAATCAAAGAAGGGAAAAAAGACAGAGTATGTCCAAAGATGACTATCACACAGACAGCTAATTATTCAACAGCAATATTAAAAAGAAAAATCCAGTGGAAAAACACTTCTAAAATGCTGGAAGAAATAACTGTCATTCTAAAATTCTATATCCAACAAAGCTATCTTTCTAGTAGGGAATACAAATCAGAAGACAGCTTTATCATCAAAGACTTCTAAAGAATTTCTAAAGGATATACTTCAGAAGGAAAGAAAATAATCCCAAAGTAAAGCATCAAATTGCAAGAAATACTGATAAGCCAAGAAAATTATAATCATAAGGGTAAATCTAAACAAACTCTACATAACCAAATGATAATGTCAATTTATGAGGTTCAAAGAAAAGAAATAAAATACCAAGCATAGATAGCATATTTAAATTGGTACAGTAATGATCTAAATTATTAGTATGTGGTAAGATCCTTGTGTTCAGGAGAGAGATAAAAATTATCTGGATTAAAACAGAAATTCTCCACAAACTGAACTATAGATTCAATACAATTCCAAAATAAATGCAAATAGGGATCATTTTATAGAAGTTAGCAAGCCAATTCTAAAATATTTGAGGAAAAGCAATTGTTCATTAATAGCTAAGGTACTTCTGAAGAAGAAAAAGAAGGAAGATATTTATCTTATCTGCTATGTGTGTAGTATATACTTGTATTCATTAAAAAAGGATTGTTGCAGTATAGAGTTAGACAAAAACAAACAAACAAACAACTCATAATGAAACAGAATACAGAGCCAAGACTAACACCCCTTCCCCCTAAATGTGAAAACTTATGACAAAGACAGCATTATAGAACAATGAAGAAAGAATTAGCTATTCTTCCTCAGTCAGTAACTGGAAGTGAAATTCCTCTTTCACACCATACACAAAAATCATTTCCAAGTGAACTAGAAGCTTAAATATAAAAGATTAAACTTTAAAACATTCACACCAAAACTAAAAGAAAATATAAACACAGCAAAGGGTTCTTAAGAAAGACATATACATATATGAATTATAAAAAAAAAGCACATTGCAAATTCCAAAATCAATATAAAATAAAATGGGAAAATATTCCAAATAAGCGAAAGGATATTTGCAACACATGAAATGGACAAAGGTTAGGTACCAGAATAAATAAAGAACTCCTACAAATTAATTTTTAAAAATAAAATTTAAAAAATTGTTGTAAAAAACAAAAGATATATTACCAGGAAGAAATATACTAATGGCCAGTAAATAGGAAAAGATGCTTGTAAAGAAAATATAAATAAAAGCTCCAATGAATAGAATTTTACATCCAAGAGATTGCTAACAAATTTAAAGACAAATCTCACAATATCAAGAGTTGGTTTGGATATGGAGTAGACTGGAAATCAATCTGATGTTATCAATACATAGCGAAGCTTAAAATGTGCACACCTGTGAGTTCTGGTGTGACTTCCCAGATGGTTCAGGGTTAAAGAATCCACTTACCAAGTAGGAGACTCAGGTTCAGTTCCTGGTTGGAAAAAACAGCCTGGAGAAGGAAATGGCAACCTACTCTTATTGTTGCCTGGGAAATCCTACAGAGTGGCCTGGTATATGACTTAGAAACTAAACAACAACAATGATCCCAGGCATTTATCATAAAGAATCTTGTCCATGTGCTCCTAGAAATATATTTTCATTGTTTATAAAAGTAAAAACAAAAACTCAATATATTCCAAAGTCTATTTATAGAAGAATGGATTTATTGTATTAATAGAACATTCATATACTGGAATGCTATACAGCAATGAGAATGCATGAACTATTTCTGATGTATCAACATGGATAAATCTTAAAAATATAATGCAAACTTCAAAAAAAGCTTGCTTTTCAAACAAAAAAAAAGCAAGTCACAAAATAATAATAGCACAATATGTAAAATGGATACAACTAAATGATATGTTGTTTAGGGATAAATATGCATGTGGTAAAAAAATAAGGAAAGTCCAAGAGATTGTAAAAACATGCCTTTAGGAATGTGGTGACCTCTGGGGAAGAGAGAGGATATGACTGAGGAGGCGCACACCCGAAAAGTCCATAGGTATTGATAATATTCTATCTTTTTAACCTGAGTGGTAATATATGTGTGTTCATTTTATTGATCTTTGCAAAAGCTATAAATTAAATATTCTTCTAATTCATTTGCATAATATATTTTGTAATTTTAAAGTAAAAGTGTCTGCCAGGGCGAAATTCATTAGGGGACCTCCCAATAGAAAAATATCTCAGTAGTTGAAATCTGATTTTCCTCTAGAAAGTTAAACACATTTGATTTGAATAAAAACTTAATTAAAATATATCAAAATACAGCTACTAATAAAAGGCTTCCCTGGTGGCTCAGACAGTAAAAAATCCACCTCCAATGCAGGAAACCTGGGTTCAATCCCTGGGCTGGGAAGATCCCCTGGAGAAGGAAATGGCAACCCACTGCAGTAGTCTTGCCTGGAGAATCCCATGGACAGCGAAGCCTGATAGGCCACAGTTCATGCAGTCACAAAAAATCAGGCACGACTATGTGACTAAGCACAGCATAAAAACACAGCTATGAATAAAGTACTGTAAAAATGCATTAAATTTTAAGAACTGTTTTTGATTATCTAAATTTCTCAAGGCTAAAAATAATGTGAATTTGTTTAGGTATAAAAAATAAAGGCTATAAGATCATATTTTTAAGTTTTGTTGTTATTTTATATATTAAGAAGACATGTATAGCTCATATTGCACTGACTTTTATCAATTATTTATTTTGAGAATGTCTTCATATAAATGATATGTTAAATAAAAATAATATGACTACCTACAATGTATTGTATAGATGTATTCTACACACACTATATATCTAGTAGTTAAATATAATTTTATTGCCACTTTCAGATGTCATGTTTAATAATAGGGCATTTCAAAAAATAAGTAATCTGTCTTGTATTTTAAGAGTTTGACATTATGATACTTAGTGTTCATAAGTTGTTTGCTTGAAAAATTTTGATTTGAAATTACCAACATGTTTGAAATTATGAAAAGACCTCATCTGGCATTCAGAGGAGATGCTTTAGAAAATAATTACCATTTGCCCTTCAAAAAAGTCAAATATATCTCTATACAAGAGCTCCATAAATAATCAAAAACAAAAATACCAAGCTCAAGCAGTGAAAAGACAATCTGAGACTTCTTAACATTAGCAGCAATCCAAAGGTTCGCTTATAAGGGATTTTGGTATCAAGTTAAGACATGATAACCAAACAAATTAAAAAAAAATGGATCCCAAGAAATGTTAATCTGTTTTAATAACTCAGTTGTGGAAATCTGATTTGATTTTCTTTAATAAAAAGTGTAAGAAAAATTAATCATTTTAATTTATAGGTGGCAATTAATTCATTTCAATCATCAATTATTCAAGCAAAATGAACTTCTAAAATATCAAAGAGTACAAAGTTAACAGACTGAGTCTGTTTTTATCAAATGTCTAAAAATTAGGCAAAACTTAACTGTTTCATATTCATGTTCAAAGTCCAAGCTCAAGTTTATAATCCACAGGGTATCAGAGAAATCTTGTTTTTGTTTTTTTTCTTTCAATCTGAAGGAATTCAGTTTTTATCATGCTAACATACTTTTAAAGAGTATTAACATAAACATGAATGTGGTAAATTTATAGCTACTATTTAGTAAAACATATATGCAGAAAACAATACTACAAAACAGGCATAAAATTTTTAGAAATAAATGTGTGTCATATAAACTAAAACAAATATTTTTAGTAAGAATAGAGTTAAAAGTAGTGCAGCTTTATTTTTAACTAAATAAAACATTTCAGGTTAAACTTCTTATCCACAAAATCTGAGTGCCTAATTCAGTCAGTTTGTAAATTTTTCCACTAATACAGAGAATATATGCAGGCACCTAATATATGTTACATATTAACCCTCAGAGTAAATGGCTAATGACATGGTTAGGCTACAATATTATTAATTAGCTTTACTTTATACATTAAAACCCCATTATTATAGGCTCAATTCTGTTTTCAAATGATTATCATTTAAATAATGATCATTTTATCTTCTATATGATAATGACATGATATTTTTGTAAGTGACTGTGAGTAGGATACTTAACTAACTAAATAAAATAAGTCATTATAAACCCATACACTAAATCACACTCTCTATAGCTTTTTATTACTGCAGAGCCGATAGAATCTTTACTTGCTAATTATTAGCTGCTTAAGAGATCACTTTTACTTAACCAAGTGATATACATTTATTTTCTTTGGCTAGTTCATATAATCATTATCAATTAATGAGGGTTTAATCACTGTACTTGTTAATAATGTGGAGAGAATAAGAACAGTAATGGAGCTGTTATTCCTAGAAATTATGAGAAAAATTATTTTAGAAGATCATTTTTGAAAGGAAATGCATATGAGTGTTCTCTGAATATATGTTAATAATAAACTGACTGCATTTATGAGTGAACATAAATTTAACTGAAAAAAGATTTCCATGCCAAGTGAATATTTCTTATGGTATAAAAGCATAGATCTTTAGTCTTAAACTAAAAGATTTTGTCATTTATTATCTAGCTATGGATGTAACAACTGATACAACTGAGCGGCTAACACTTTCACAACAAAAAACAGTAAAACATAATAGAGTATATCATTGTTGTTAGTTTCATAAGACTGAATTAAGGCAGATCTTTTGATAGCATTTGAATGTTTCATACGTGTTACGATATTATCTACATACAATCTTGCTAGGAGACAAGGTTACTCTACCATGATGCCAGCTGGTAAATATTTGACAACTGGAGTCTCATAGAACCTCTCTAAGGGCAGCGAGGATACACCATCAATAGTATTATATTGGAGACCTACTGGCATTGATTGCGAATATCACCCATAGAGACCACTGGCTTCTAAGAAGGATACGATCAGTGCCAGGAAACAGCACTGCACCTTTTATCATTTCTCCCATGATGCACCCTACTGACCACATGTCAACTGAAAACAAAAATGAAATGAAGATAAACAAGAAGACAGGAATACAACAGCAAATAAACAAAAACACTTCACTACCCAGGCCCTGGAGCAATGGTCTGACCTTTTGCTGACTGGATAACAGTGCTTTAAAACAGTGGGGTGGGAAGAACCCCAGAATGTCAGGGTCCTTTCGGCTATGCAGCTGAACTAACCATGCCATTCAATGCCACCTAATGTATGAGAATATTACTTTGCAATTATAATGCAATGATTAATTTAGGTTTTGATTTAAAAGGTCTAATTTGCATTCATCTCCTAGAATCCTACTGATTTGTATTGTAAATTATTCTAGATTGTGTTAATGTTGGAAACATGCAAATTGGTTTCTCTTTCATTCTTTTGTATACCACACGTGGAGAAAGGAGAAAAAGAAAGACTGAGCTGCCTGCAACCTCAGAAGAAAGGGTTTCTTTTATAAAACACACTTACTCTTATTTATAAATATGAATAAATTTCCAGAAGTAAAATGCCAGTTCAAGAATGGGTGTTTTGGAATATGCCGGTTCAGTTTCATTGACTCTCACCAAAGAAGTACCTTTTTAAACAGGAAGCTTTGTCTTATTCTCATAAAAACAATAGCTTTCTAACTGTCCTTGGTTACTCACGTGTTCCTACTGAAAACTCAGAAAGAAAGATAGGTCATTCTTATGAGGAAGATTAACCTAGAAGAATATGGGAAGTTGAGGGGGAACAAATAGGGAAAGACATTAAGATAGCACACTAGAATTTTGCTCCACTTATTCTTCCAATTATATCTTGTAATTTGGCTGTGACCTTACAGAATTCCTCGAGATTCTTTCCCAGGTGAAGGTCTCACTCAGGTTAAATGCAAAGTTCGACCAAATACCTAAACAGAGTTATCACTGCAAATAAACGGTTATAGCTATGAAGGTGACAAGCATACCCAGAGAAGCAAATTTGTCTTGCTTCCATTTTAGGAAAGCAAGTGACATGCAAAAAGATCAGGAAAAGATAGAGCAAACAGTTGTGCATCCCTTTATTATTAATGCATTTGGAATTCAAGATAATATCTGTCTCACAAGAGGTTGGTATTGTGAGCACTTTGATTAAAGGACAAAAAAAATTCTCTAAAACAAAATTTGATTTTGAATTGCAAATATTCTTATTATCAAAGTGACCAGTCTAAGTTGTTATTTACCATGTATCTATTTTTTAGAGATATTGTGGGACAGATAGATTTTTTTAAAAAAGAGACAGAGCTAAAGGCTCAATAAACAAGGTTTTCTCTTGCATCAATTTAAACATTTGGGAAAAGACTATTTCTGCCACAAACCTAACTTCTAGTTAAAAAACATCTATTTCTATATTTTATTTAATGAAAAAATATCTCTTATCTCTGGCAGATATTCATTTTTTTTCTGCTGCAGAACTAATGCCATTGCTTTCTAACTGTACGTGTGTGTGTTAGTCACTTTGTCGTGTACAACTTTTCATAACCCCATGGACTGTAGCCCGCCAGGCTCCTCTGTCCATGGAATTCCCCAAGCAAGACTACTAGAGTGGGTTGCCATTTCCTCCTCTAGAGGATCTTCCTGACCCAGGAATCAAACCCAGATCTGCGTTGTGTCTGTCTGAGCCACCAGGGAAGCCCAGCCTTCTAAATGTATCAACTTGGTCAAGTTACTGTATCTTTCTTTTCATCCTCTAAAACATGGATGATAGATAGCATTTATCATCTAAAAATGTTTTAAGACTTAAAAGGATTATGCCTGGTAAAGTTCTTTCCACATTGCCTGGCATATAGTAAGTTCTCAATAAATGTCTGTTATGTATTATATATATGTGTGTGTATATATATATATATATAAGAATTAAATATACATCCAGAGTGCTTATTCATTTAATATTTATATACTGTTATACTATATCTTCGCTTATTCATTTAATATTTATATACTGTTATACTATATCTTAATGTCTATAATTAAGAAAATTTTCCATTGAGGAAAGCTTACCACTCACCAGGTAATCCTTTTCACTGTTGAAACCACTTTGAAAGGCACTCCACGTATTAAATCACAGTTGACTCTATGGAATTTTTCTCCATTATCTTAATCAGAATTATCTTGTTCTCTAATACAAATAATAATCTTAAAATAGAATCTATGACCCCTGACCACTCTTGCAAAACTGACAAATTTTCCTCTTTTAGACTAGAATCTGTTGCATTTTCTTCTCCCTCACCTATGCCTTTAAACAGCAACAACAGTACCAACAGATGACCTACAAGGAATCTTAGTCCCGGGGTTACTCCAGTCTCACTTGGCTCTAGATAGTTGTTGGTTTAATAACTGCTATGTCTCCCAGTTCTCACTTATGTGGCTCTGTGGGATACAGATATTCCAAAGTAAAAGCAGAACATTTTTGGAAATACATCTTCATGATAGAAGCTACAACTGTAGACTTAATAGATCACAAAGCTTTTGTGTGAAAATAATACAGAGAGCTACAAACTCAAGATCTGAACTACTGATGAAAATACTGAATTCCATTTTCTTTACTTAATGTACCTTTTCTGAATTATAATACCCTGGAAACCTCTCCAAATTCCAATTTCCATTTAACTTTCCTCACAATTCACTATTCCTACAGACTCTCCATGCTTATGCCGCAGAAATGCTAAGCCTTATGCCTGACCTGGAAGCTAAATTAGTAAAGAATCTGCCTGCGATGCAGGAGACCACCTGCAATGCAGCATACCCGGGTTCAGGGTTCAATCCTTGGGACAGGAAAAACCCCTGGAGGAGGAAATGGCAACTGATTCTAGTGTTCCTGTCTGGGAAATCCCATGGACAGAGGAGCCTGGTGGGTTAAAGTTCATGGGGTCGCAAGAGTTGGACATGACTTAGTGACTAAACTGCCAACACCACTATAAACTACAAAAAGGGGAGTAGATGCACATGAGTTTATATAGATTTTTATTACTCAAGACAGGATGAAATGCCAAGGGCACATCATTGCAACAGCGACCAGTGAGGGATTTTATTAATTAGTCATCATAACTAAAACAAGAAATGGGTAATAAAAGAATTTGGTACTAGATCTTTTTAAATCTTTTGTGAATGAGGGGTGATAATCCTCCCTCAACTAATACATCTATACGCTTATCAAGGTGAGACTGGATTCTTTGATGAAAATTTCAAGATATTCCAATGAATACTGACTATGCATGTATCTTAGAAGAAATTAGCAAATTCAGTCACAGTTGGAAACAATTGTGTTGCTCTCTGAGACAGTCTGATATTGTATTTGAGTCTCCATAAGATTTTTGTACCCTAATGCCACCCAGGAATTCTAGTTGCTTCCATAATTCTGATCATTACATTCCTCTCATCATCAATATTTCCAGAGAAAGCAAATTCATTTGCAGTTGTGACACACAGAAACTGATTTACTTTCCTTAGAAGGAATGTTTAGTAAGTTTTGATGCTACTAAAATATGGTTATCAGTTTTCTAAGGGAGAAAATCTCAAGTGAATCATTTGTCAGGCATTAGATTATGCTAAAGTATCATTTTTCTATTCTAGCCCAGAGACAGAAATAAAATCATATAGGTCGTGACAGTTTAAATCTAAATGTTTGTTGCTGTTTAGCCATGTCTGACTCTTTTGCGACCCCAGGGGCTGTAGCCCACCAGGCTCCTCTGTCCATGGGATTTCCCAGGCAAGAATAGTCGAGTGGGTTTCCATTTCCTTCTCAAGGGGATCTTCCTGACCCGGGGATCAAACCTGCATCTCCTTCATTTGCAGGCAATTCTTTACCACTGATCCACCAGGGAAGCCTCTGGGGAAGAAAATGGCAACCCACTCCAGTATTCTTGCTTGGGAAATTCCATAGACAGGGGAGCCTGGTGGGCTCCGGTCCATGGGGTTGCAAAGAGTAAGACACGACTTTACAACAACAAGGTTGTGTCAGTTTAAATCTAAATATAGAAAGCACTCTATTGCTACTTCCACACCCCAGTGGCTTGATTTGTGATTTATGATGAAATATTTTCTAGACTATGTGAGCTTCTATCCAGCAACCTGACAAATGTTTCCTGTCTAGGAGATTATGCGGTTCTGGTAACACAATTATGAGACCACACTGCTTTTCTCCTTAACCTAATTATATCTTCATTTAGCATAGGATTCAGACAATGGGTTTTGATAAATCTTTCAACAAGCACTTCAAAGTACAATAGAAGAAGATTTAATATGGTTTTCTAAAACCATTTCTTTAAAAAGTTTGCTTTTAAAGTTCAAAATTTAATTAGATATTTTATAAACACACATTGTTTTAAACTTTAGTGCAAAGATGGAATTATGAAAGACTACTGATATGCATAAATAAACTGTGAATGTACCTATTTTGTACCTGTGAATCTAAGAAAAATAAAAAACATTCATGGAACACAATGCTAAATATTCTAGTTCCAGGAAACAGAGGATGATTTTTCTCCTTGGGTCTACCTATTCAACTTGCTTTTCTTTCTTTATAACTTATATGGCATTATATTAACTTTTAAACTTTATTTTATAGCTGTTATACCATTGATTTTCTTTTTTAACAAAACAGAATAAAATCCACTGAAACTTACAATAAAGAAGAAAATCTTTAGCTTTATGCTAACTTATAAATAAAACTGTAGACTGATAGTTTTCAAAATACTCTGCCATAAAAAGGCTTAAGTCATTTTTTATTGCACTGAAATATTTTAAATTGTCATCTTTAAAATCTGTATAATTCTGCAGTGTGTATAAATAAGGAATTTGAAGAAATTCTGATGTTGAAAAAAAATTTTTTTTTCTTTAAACTTTTCATGTTCTGATGAACACATAGTAAATGCTTGGCTCTAAATGTTTCACATTACCACCAAATTAAATACAAGCTCCCTGAAGATTGGGGTAATTATCCTCATTTCATTTTGCACGTCAACTTGCAGAAGTGCTTCAGTAAGTGACAAACTACTCATTTTCTTTCCTTTTACTGTGTAATTCACAGATAATTTTGGTTTCTCATCATTTGAGAATTTTTTTTCTAGGTGGTCTTTTGGTTATTTCTATTTTTTGATAGTTTATCTAATTCATTTTGAAGGTTATATTTGGACGAAGGTGCCCCCAAACTAACTCCATGCCATAAAAATTGGAGTTCTTTATCTTTTAAAGGTATTTATAGGTATGTGTATGTTTGTAATGGGCTTCCCAGGTGGCGCTAGTGGTAAAGAATGCATGTGTCAGTGCGGGAGGCATAAGGGACACAGGTTCAACCCCTGGGTCAGGAAGATCCCCTTGAGGGGGCAAGACAACCCACTCCAGTATTCTTGCCTGGAGAATTTCATGGACTGAGGAGACTGGCGGGCTACAGTCCATAGCCTGGCAAAGAGTCAGACATGACTGAAGCGACTTAGCATGCATACAGGTGTTTGTGAACATCTAAACATCTAATGAAGGAACTTCCCTGGTAGCTCAGACAGTAAAGCATCTGCCTACAATGCGGGAGATGCAGGTTCGACCCCCGGTAGGGAAGATCCCCTGGAAAAGGAAATAGCAACCCACTCCAGTATTCATGCCTGGCAAACCCCATGGACTGAGGAACCTGGTAGGCTACAGTCCATGGGGTCGCAAAGAGTTGGACATGACTGAGCGACTTCAGCTTCACCTTCAAACATGGAATGATGATATAATATATACATGTATATACACATATATATCATCACAGCCATTTTGTAAGGCTGACAAGGGAGGTATTATACAAATACATTGAAGCTTCTAGGAGACGATTCATGACTAAAATGAAGAGAACCAGAGCCAGTTCTTGGAACCCTTATGCTCTGAAGTCTCGTCTGACTGCTGAAGGGAGAGAGTTCCACAATAGCTTATCACTGTTTGTGGACTTCGTCCTAAGAGCCCATCAGGCCACGGGCTGTTGGAATGGAACAGCACAATAATGACTAAGGAATGTGTTTTGTTGTTTGTAGTTTTACTCTCTTGATTAGTTCAGTTTATTTATTTATTTTTTAAAATATATTTATTTATTTTTACATTATTGTGTTGATTTTGCGATACATTGGCATGAATCTGCCATGGGTATACATGTGTTCCCCTTCTAGAACCCCCTTCCCACCTCCCTCTCAGTTTATTTTTAAAGATCTTCTAGTACTCTGTCTACCGAACTGCAGAGGGATAAGGAAAAGCAGTATGCTTTTAAACCTTTCTATATCTATTTCTGGAGAAGGCAATGGCACCCCACTCCAGCACTCTTGCCTGGAAAATCCCATGGACAGAGGAGCCTGGTGGGCTGCAGTCCATGGGGTCGCTAAGAGTCAGACACAACTGAGCGACTTCATTTTCCCTTTTCACTTTCATGCACTGGAGAAGGCAATGGCACCCCACTCCAGTACTCTTGCCTGGAGAATCCCATGGACGGAGGAGCCTGGTGGGTTGCCGTCCATGAGGTCGCTAAGAGTCAGACACAACTGAAGTGACTTAGCAGCAGCATCTCTATTTCTGGGAGACAGGGGCTCCTGGGGGAACCGGCAGTCCTGGTGGAGCTATGTGCATGGTCACCCAAATGCTTCTCTCCAAGGCATCGAGGTCCATCACCTCAATTTAGTTTTTCTGTTCCACCACCAAAGTTGGTTCTCTGTGTCCTCCTTCACTTTCTGCCCCTTTTCAATATATCCTTCTAACTTCCTTTTATCCCAGTTATGCCTTATCCTGCCCTCTAATACAGTGGTCCCCAACCTTTCTGGCACCAGGGACCAGTTTCATGGCAGAGAATATTCCCATGGGCCAGGAGGAGGATGGTTTCAGGATGATTTAAGCACATTACATTTATTATGCACTTTATCTCTATTATTAGTATACTAGCTCCACTGAAATCATCAGGCTTTAGATCCTGGAGGTTTGGGATCCCCACTCTTGTGTACTTGGCTGCTGCTGCTGCTAAGTCACTTCAGTCGTGTCCAACTCTGTGCGACTCCATAGACTGCAGCCCACCAGGCTCCCGTCCCTGGGATTCTCCAGGCAAGAACACTGGCGTGGGTTGCCATGTCCTTCTCCAATGCATGAAAGTGAAAAGTGAAAGTGAAGTCGCTCAGTCATGTATGATTCCTAGCGACCCCGTGGACTGCAGCCCACCAGGCTCCTCCATTCACGGGATTTTCCAGGCAAGAGTACTGGAGTACCATTGCCTTCTCTGCTAGTGTACTCTGGCCTCCTCTAAATTTCCTGGGAGAATTTTCCTCTTAACTCTGTCCTTCCATCTGTTCAGATAATCTCAGAATCTCCAGCTTACTCAGATTTTCTTAAAGTAATAAAGGGAAGAGTATTAACAAATTCATGGTGAAAAATTTTCTCTTAAGCAAATACAAAGAAAAATAAGTTAAGTCTTATTTTTTGAAATGTTTGTGATTATTGGCAATTTGCTTATGGGTGTGAAAGAATGACTATTTTTAAATCCTAAATTTATTTAAAGTTATAAAGTATGTATTGTTTGAGATAATGCTTCATTACTGTAATATTAGGTAGAAGACTCAGACTATAACAAAATGTAATAGTTGCAAAAGATTATTAGGAAATAAGCAAAGTTATTTCAAAGAGGGAAGAAGGATTAAAAGTATCTATCTGTACTAGATGGATATAATAATCCACAATCTCCAATTTTTGTTCACCTTACATTGACTCTCCCTAAATTTTCATTTATTTAAGCTTAGAAAGATGTGATTTAGTTTATCTGAGGATGCTCTCTTTTTTTCTTCAAATATATAATATTTTGGCAAATAATTCCCTGTTCCTTAATAACTTGTTTTCTTGGAAAGATTATATATACATTCTTTTCTTTCTAACTGAAATTTCTCATGTCCTCAGAGGGGAAGGCAAGAAATAGTGTTTTAGCAGCTCAACTGTCAGCTTTAATCAGAAATAACACGCCTGAGGTCCAGAAGTTTCAAATGAATATGGTGTGCCTATTTATATCACTCCCCAGGTCCAGAGACCTCTAGCCAGAACTCAAAATAAAGGAATACCACCTCACCTTGTTCAAAACAGGTGCAACCGTTTGAAGTAGAATAGAAATAAAAAGGTAGAAAGAGTATATCTATTTAAAATGGATAACCAACAAAGTCCTTCTGTATAGCAGAGGGAGCTCTGCTCAATGCTATGTGGCATCTTGGATGGGAGGGGAGTTTGGTGGAGAACAGCCACATGTATATGTGTGGCTGAGTCCCATTTTTTCAGAACAGTCCCACCTGAAACTATCACAGTATTGTTAATCAGCTATATTCCAACACAAACTAAAAAGTTTAATTCAAAAAAAGATGCAGGTTTAAAGAAAGAAATGATATTACAGTATATACAAATTATATTGATTTTATATGAGACTTTGGTAATCAAGAAAACAGCATGCCCTGGTTGGGTTGTGGAAGGAGTTAGTGATTAAATGGTTCTTAAAAAAAAAAAACCAGACAAACAAACTTCCAAGAAAGTATCATAAAACTGCTGTACTGTAAGTTATTGTTAAAAGAAACAAGATCTTAATGAAATGTAGTCTTTGATGCCTCTTATATGATCATTGGACTATGTAAAGAAAATAGAAAATAAGAGAACTGGCATATTTATTGTTCTCTAACTTGAAATTTATCATAGACTGAAGAATTATTAGTAATACTATTATTATGTCAACATATATGCTATGAATCAGGTTTTAATCAAAAAACCATAATGAAAATTGAATAGTGCATGTTTATATAATTAAGAAACTATTTATACAATAAAAACAAATACTTTATAAATGTTTCTTTGGGTATTACAAAAGTTGGCAAACTAATGAATGGAAAAGTAAATATGTATGTATGTATTTTGCCAACATTTTAGTCATCAAGAAACTACCTTGTGATGTCATTTGGGTCATGTCAATAGTCAAGAAACCCACACAATCTTCCTCAAAGTGAAAAGACAATTTTAAATCAGGAAAATAGCTAAAACTTCAGTTATCAATGATAATTTCCTAAGATCTCCCAATTTTTCAAGGTGTTTTACTTAGATTATTTCTTTGTTTTTGTTTTGTCTGTGAAGAATCTTGGAAGTAGTCAAGGTATAAATTAGCATATACTAAGCTTTGATAGTACTACTTCCAGTAAATGCTGAAATCATTTCATTATGCTAAAATATTGGTATTTTAGTATAATATTGGGAGTCTTCTCCCAATAAATAAGCTCCATCAGCCCCCAAACTTGTGTCTGATCATCACGGTCTAGTGAAGTTACTTTAGTGTTCTGATTCCTTTATTACAGGTAGTAAGCTCTAATTACAAAATGATAATAATTTCATATAAAGATTAAGAAACAATTTCACCCCCAAACACAGAGTGTATATAATCCATTATTTAATAAGGATTTCTATGGTTTAGTTTAATTTTTAAATATGGTGACGACTAAGACATTAAATTATAATTTTAATTATAGGAAAATGAAAATATATTTCATGTGAAAATCATTTACCCATAATTTAAGTAAAATTTAACTTAAGCAAGACATAATATCTTTAGGCAGCTTCCCCATTGACTTTTACATCTGCACTCAGACTCCTTATTATATTTCATATCACCAGCTCATTTAGTAATTCCAAATCAGAGATATCTGTTCAAAAAGTTCCTGATGAAATCTAGGTAAAGACTCAGTGGTAGAATGCAAATCAACACAGTTTTTTTTAATTGACTACATCCCCCACATTGTATATTTCATCTCTTTAACTCTAAATTTCATTGGAAAAGCAATCATCTATGTCTGAGTCACATCTCCAAGTCAAATGAGGAAAGCCTATTTTAAACCTACCTGACCTTCAGCAAGATGACTAACAATTATGATTTTTAAATGTGGAAGTTCATGTTTTAAGGAAAATGTACCTTAAGACTGGATACAGTGTCGAGAGTAATTCAAATCAATAAAGGTAGGGACAGAAGCTTAAGATGTTGGCAAGAAGAGAAATGATCATGCCTAAATTTGTAGAAGCATAAAATGGATTTAGAAAAAAGATGGGTAATATTTGCAAATAGTGACTTCTTTTGCTAATTCAAAATATATTTTAATCACTTGAAATATGTTGGCCTCTCTTATTTATGAGAAAGAGCACTGCTATTCTGAGTTATAGATAAGAAAATAATTTAAGGGGAAAAAAAACATCGAAAATGTAATTAAACTATTGAGATAGGTAATCTTCAGTACTGGTCAGATTATAGAAATAATCACTTTTTTTTTTAATCACAGTTACACGACTTACCCAACTTTTTGCTTCTATCTTTACTCTCCTGGTAAAATCATTATGTGTTTAAAGGGAGAGAGAACAAAACAGGTAAAGCTGCAGCAAAAGGTACAAGGATACAGTCCCTTCCTGGAAACAGGATTTTGTGGCGAACCATTTCTCCCATAATGCATCCCACAGACCATATATCCACTAGAACAGGAGAGAGGGAGGTGAAGAAAAGGGAGGAAAGTAAAGTTAACTAAGATAATTGATCTCTGAAGGAGGAGGAAAAAGAACAGTTTGATTAGAAGGTACAAATTTTTGTCTCCCACCAAAAGTTGGCCAAAAAGGTGGATTAAAACCAGTACTGTAATATGACATAAATGATGTCTAGTAGAAGAACTCAAGTTTTAAAAATTACTTTGTGAGTGCCTTAGATTATCCTTTAGTGCCATAAAATGGTAACGTGGACAAGCACCAGCTTAACCAAACTTATCTCCGTGTCAGGTGACAGCTCAAAGCCACCAAAGGGTTTTCAATGTCATTCGCTGAGGGAGAGAAAATAGTTTTAATCAACTCTTAGGGGTGGCTATTTCCATTTTCTATTCTACCCAATTACATGGAATAACACAACTAGAGACCATCTTTTTTTTGGTCTAAAATAAGGTCCGTGCTGCCAAATCCAAGAAACTAGGAAATGGCTGAAACTATGGTTTAAAGGCAGAAGTATTAGTGACTTCTTTCACTAATTTGAAATATATTTTAATCACTTGAGAAATGTTGGCCTCTCTTATTTACGAAAAGCAACTCTGCTATTTTGAATTACAGATACGAAAATAATTTAAGAAGAATAAAAAAACACTGAAAATTTAAGTCCTGATATTCAGGACTTAGCTTTTCCTTCAGAAGTTATAAATATCAGTCTGAGTTTCTTTTTTAAATATTTCAAGGAAAAAGATGCATAATTAATTTGCACATGTATAAAGGAGTCATGAAGGGAACAGGGTATTAATAGTGTTAAAAAGTTGTTATGCACATATGTTGATTTCTCAGTAGCCATGCTTGTTAACGAAACATTTCTCCATCTCTTACTAATCTTTACCCTCTTCCAACTCGCTTTTTAGTAAGAATGAAGGGAACTGGGCAAAAACATTAGGCTAAGATGCTCCTTGAGGAAGGAAGGCAGGGAGAGCTGGCACAGGAGAGCTGGCATGCCTGACGTGGGAGCAAGCGGGTTTTTGTGCATGATAACCCTCATCGCACACGTGGGTGAGAGCAGCACAAAGGTGGTAGGTGTGCTTCCTCCACGGATCCAGAAAAGCCAAAACACTGAGGCAGAAACTTGCAATCCTTTCTAGTGAGGGAAGGACAAGGGATGCAATCACATGCCATCTGTGTTCAGCAAAGATCTAAAAATCATTAATAGCAGATTCAGACTCCCCTACAGATTTTTGTAGATTCCTGATTTTTTTTAATTGGTTCTCACTTTGACTTTTTTTTTTTAAATACGAAGAATGGATACAACTATCTTCTTTTCCAAATAAGTTAGACGTTGTTTTGCCTTGGGAGAGGATTAGATTTTTTTCCTCCTCCAACTCAAAAGGAAACAGAACTCTGCCACTGTTCACCACAGTAAGCCTGAACTTCCTGAGAACTTTTTCACTTCCTCTGCACAAATGCACAAAAGTACGGCTCTCCTCTAATTTGGAGGGAACACAATAAATTTTTAAAATTTTTGGTGGCCAGGGAGTTTTCATAAAAGTATTCTGTAGCACCTACACATAAAAATACAATGATAATTATTTCTGTAGCACTTACAGCTTTCCAGGAACTTAGCAGAATAAAGTATCAAAATTAGTATGAAAGGTATATTAAGTATACATATACAATTCTACTTTAAAACAGTTTTAATTACTGAATATATTGGATTTTTTTAATACACCTCATTACTTGTTAGGGTTAGTCTTTCAAAATAATATATTGCAGTGCTTTCTGATCAGTATTTTTATAAATCCTCACTTTAATAAAATCAAACTGTAATATAATTTGAAGATTCTTTCTACCTTTTCTATGCAAGTGTTTATGAATACTAGATTTTCTTTATGAAAGCAGCAGTGTAAAATGTAATATTTTTCTCTCTGTATGGTTTTGGAATTTATAAAAGCTTACTAGGTAGGTGCTACCTTAACTACTTACAGCACAGTATGTGTCCAACTTGAACAATGTGGATTATTCTAAAATGACTATTCATTGAGCATGTGTGAAGATTCTTGCTCCAAGGATTTGTGGTATCTTTTGGTTTGTCTTTTCCTAGGACTAGAGACATCAGTTTAAGACATGACGTAATGCCAAATGGTAAAATGCAATAGATGGATTTCTTCCTGTTTATATTCGCTGTAAGTTGAGCTGCCTTCTGAATATCAGTGTTTCTGAATATCTACAGCACATGTGCTCACCAATATCCATGTGACTATTTAATGAGACTCTATAATTCTTTTGAGTTATAACATTTCAATGTTCTTATAGCTAAGCTTGCTTCTCAGAAGCATCCTTCATGTTGATTCTTCTTAGTAGCAATTTTTGAAAACCTTTGACTATGAAGGCTGGTGCTCTTGACGTACTTAGTTTCTTTACAGTTTCTGTGGCTGCTACTCAGAGGCATCCTTACCGTTCTCCTTGTAGCCCATTCCCAGAATGACCTCGGGGGCCCGGTAATAACGTGTTACCACATAAGGAGTCATCATGAAGCTTGTTCCTGCTGTTCTGGCCAGCCCAAAGTCTAGGATTTTCAATGTACAATCAGACTTGACTACAATGTTACTTGGTTTTAAGTCCTGACAATAAGAACAAGAGAAGAAATTAAAAACCAACATCAAATGGTACATGTGATGTCCATCTACTCAATCAACATGGAAATCTTGCAGTGGCACTAATGGGCCTCCCCATTGGCTGTAGAGCCCTATGTAAAGCCAAAGAGTACTGCCCCAAGGAAGCTCAAAATTAGATTTGGATTTTTTTGTTTTAATATCCTCAGAAAGTTTTCTAAACCAGAAGATAACTGCATCATTTTTACAATTTTTGGCTCGTCTTGGGAAGAGGTTTTTAGAGAAAAAAAAAAAAAAGAATCATTGATTGTCATCTGTTAGGTTTTTCTTTACAGTAACATAAGACTTTTAGTTTAATATTTCATTTCTAGGCCTGACAGAAGAGCAGATCAGGGCAGCTGTCTTTATGGGACCAAAAACAAACAGTGGAAATGAGTCTTGTTTCAGCTGCACGTATGACCTCTGCCAATCAGAATTTCTGAGACGTCTCCTAAGCTGACTCTCAGTGAGCTGAAACAAAATGCTAAACAAAATCAGCTACGGTGTGCTAAAGTTTCCTCCTACACATTAGTGAGCTATGTGCCTATTCTGTAGTAAAATAAACGAGGAAGTACATTATATTTACCAGGCTCCCCTACATAAAGAACGTAATCTACAATTGCACTTCGTCTTCTCCACAGGCAACTTAATGATAATTCTGGACCGTGTTCTTACCCTGTGAATAATCCCAGCAGAGTGAAGGTGCTTGATGCCACACAACATTTGGTACAGTAGGTAAGACATTCGCTCGTGGTCCAACTCCATCTGAATCACCTGACACAAGTTAGCATCCATCAGTTCCATTACTAAGTAACTGCAAGGTAAATCCACATTGTTAGTCTCAAATCACAAGACCCACGACATCCTTCAAACAAGTCAGAACCCTCTCCTAAATCTCTAAGTCTTCCAAACGTCCCAGCTCAACCTCTGACTGAATTAAGCTTATGAAAATCTTGCAAGTATTGCATGCATGACAGCCGTGGTAACTCTACAACAAAGGTGCAAATTAGAGGTAGCATTCATGGGTGTGTGGTTTCTAGTTGTGTATTTTCTACCCTCATTTTGTTCTCAACTTAACCCTGAATTTCCTGAACTCTTTCCTGAGTATTAATATTACAAATAAGAAAAAAATTTCAGAATAGAATTTTCCATTAAATGCAGTATATCTGTGTAAAACAAGACAATATGCTGTGATTCACTCACAGTCACTATATTCCTGGTAGTCTTTTTGCACAAAATCCAAGACACCACAAAAATAGACTAAGGATGATTTTTTTTATCATGTCCACCATTAATATTTCTCAAAGTGAACTGACTCATTCTAGAAAGCTCACAAAAATACATTAAAAATAAATAAAAATAGAGAATAAACAGCAAGCCTTCCTTGATTCTGATTGAACCAAGAACATGGGACAACAAAACACCAAGAACCAGAAGGCCAGAAAATAGCAGAACTCTCTTTCCAGGAAGAAACACCAGAAAATGAGACTTCTGTTGAGTCACTAGATCCCTTTCACTTGCTGCCAATTCTTAAGGGATTTCATTCATTTGACTCTTGTCAACATCACTTGTGTTATTTGGATGTTATACTCCCACCTCCTTCATGAGTTGTGTTACTTACACATCTTGGAACTCCTCCAGTGTTTTCTGGGGTGTGAAGACATTTAATAAACTAATAATCTGAGAAGAGACAGTGGGATGGGAGGAGAGAAAGAAAAAGGAAGAAAAATAATTATTTGAAAAGCATATTTAAACAAGTACTTATTCCAGCTCAAAGTCACATATTAGTGCTACGATGGAAACAGAAAAGTTGGAAAATTTTTCTAGAACTGTCTCATAGAAAAATGTACTCAGAAAGTACATGTAATCTATCTTTGGGTTAAAATGCAATTAAAAAGCTCAAATTCTAAGGCAGAAGAGTCAGATCAGGTACACAATTGTGATATTGCTCTAGAGTGTGGTTCGCCTTGGTAAATACAATTTGGTAATATAATTGAACAAAAAAGAAGGAAAAACCATGTGAGGAAAGTTAAGCATCAGTGTAATACCCAGCAAGACTTGGCAAGGCTACTTGCAGGGGTTGTGCGTGCTAAATTGCTTCAGTGGGGTCCAACTCTCTGTGACCCCATGGCCTGTAGCCTGCCAGGCTCCTCTGTCCGTGGGATTCTTCAGGCACGAATACTGGAGTAGGTGCCATCCTACTCCAGGGGATCTTCCCAACCCAGGTATCGAACCAGCATCTCATGGTTTCTTCACCACTAGCGCTACCAGGGAAGCCCATGTCTTCCTCCAAATGAAAAGTTTGCTTTCTATGTCAGGGAGATGTTCTAAGTCAAGGAGTTATTCTAAGTCAAGATTTTTTTGTGTGTTGTTACTTAATTTCTTTTGATCCTACTTCATTCACACTCAAATACTATTTAAACTAAAACTCCAATGGTATATGTGGGGAAAGGTATGTCCTACATGATATTAATGATGAATTTAAAAGCAAATGTATTTTAAAAGTTATTAAAATTCTGTTTTTTGAACTTTTTTGTTCTCTTGCTTTAGTTATTTAATATATTAGATAGTAATAAGAATAAGTAAACTTTAAAGGATAAAACCTTTGTTTTATGCAACTCAATTGTATACATAAGTTACTCAAAATTTTCTTTCAGCTAAATATTCTGTATTAATGTGCCAGTGGGAAGTAAAAACATAGAAAGCAATACTCTACTCATAAGATGGATGCAATGGTTTCACAAAAACAAATGGAAGATATATACATCTTTAAAACATGAACTAATGAATTTCAATAAAGTTCATAAGTGGTACACAAACAAGAAGCAATAAACAAAACAAAATGATTTTCAACATCTGAGAAACACAGTCAATTTAGGAAATGATTTAGGTCTTCAGTAGTTTTCATTTGTTGATAAATTACTGAAAAAAATATCAATACTATCCAATGCTTATATATATATATATGCTCCTCAGGTAGCGCTAGTGGTAAAGAATCTGCCTGCCAATGCAGGAGACAGACATGAGTTTGATCCCTGGATCAGGATGATTCCCTGGAGAAGGGCATGGCAGCCCACTCCAGTGTTCTTGCCTGGAAAATCCCGTGGACAAAGGAGCCTGGTGGTCCACAGTCCATGGGGTCGCAAAGGGTTGGACATGACTGAAGCAACTTAGCACACATGCACAGGTATATATGACTTCCCTTGTAACTCAGCTGGTAAAGAATTGCCTGCAATGCAGGAGTTTTGGGTTCGATTCCTGGGTCAGGAAGATCTCCTGCAGAAGGAAATGGCAACCCATTCCAATATTCTTGCCTAGAGAATCCCATGAACAGAGGAGCCTGACAGGCTACAGTCCATGAGGATGCAAGAGCTGGACATGACTTAGCAACTAAACCACCACGAGGTATATATACATGGCAATAGTCGTATCAAAAAACAAGACTATGTCTTCTGAAGAAACCTTGCAGTATGGAATATGCATATAGAAATAAAATTGTTTCAAAATATTTTATTAAAGTGCTTTGTTATTTTGTATACTTAGTTATGGTGTGTGTTGAAAAATGTCTCCAGATCTCATTGGAACATATATTGTGAGCCTGTTTTTATATTACTTCATCAATCTTAGAAAATAATTTATTTTGCGTGTGTGCCAAGTTGCTTCAGTCATGTCAGACCCTTTGTGACCCTATGAACTATAGCTCACCAGGCTCCTCTGTCCATGGGATTCTCCAGACAAGAATCCTGGAGTGGGTTGGCATGCCCTCCTCCAGGAGATCTTCCTGGTCAAACAATTTATTTTGATATTTGTTCAAATGAAAACATCAGCGACTGTGTATAGGACACACACACACACAATACAGACAAACAACTCTTAAAGATGAAAAAGTGCTAATCGATACTATCTGGTGAATAGGTAATCTAGGTAATCTAAATTTATCTAGAAAATAGCATGACAACTTTAAATAAATCAAGGTTTATTACTTTAAAAGGTAAATTCTCAACTATATATTATTGTATTCCTTTTTACCATGCCCTTGTTGTAACACCTTCATTGTCTTTGATTTTCCTTTGAGAATTTCTCTTCTATTCTTCCTTTGATCCCTTGTAAATCCTAATTCTTACTAGTAACCAATTAAAAATCTCATCTTTAGAGACAGAGCATGACAGGTATTTCCATTTTAGTTCGACACTTTTCAGGCAGGAATCTGACTTGGCTCCTTTTTCTTCTAGCATCTTAAGCTGCACAGATATGAATCAGTGACCCCACTATCATACCAGCAATCACTTCCTAGAAGGGTGTTCGTTTTCTAAACTGATTGTCTTCTTTATTATTAAAAATTTAATTGGCATAATTTCAATATGTTACATCACTTTGCACAGCATTAATAGAGTTCTGCATTCTGACTGCTTTTGGTTAGTATTATAAGCACTAATGTAGAATTTACATTTAGTTGTAAGTAAGCTTCTTCTCTATTAACAAGTTCTAGAAATTTATTTCCATAGACTTATATACATACATGTATATACTCAGATAAATGGGGTAGCATATCAGATGCCATTTAAAATCATTATTTCAACTTGGAAATCTTTTTCAGGTATCATAAACATGAACCTGCATAGTCCAGTCAAGATTGGAGAATATGAGTCCCTCATATTGAAAAAGTAAGCAGGAATTTTTCCACAATGTTTTTATTGCATTATAGGGGCTGGAACAAGGATTAGGGAAATATAAATATACGAAAACAAAAACTATCAAAACTTTGCATGTAGTTGATTCATCATTTGTGCCCATCTATCTTCCACTGCCTATGGTATTCCTCATCCTCTTTGCTATCATAAAAATAGATTGCATTGATCATGCGGTTAATCTTGTTCTTGCCTTTACTTATCATACTCAAAGAACAAATTACTTTAGTAGAATGATTTTTCTTAGAAATCATCCTTTCTGTCATTTCTATATTCCTTCCTAGAAGTATCATGTTCCTTGCCTGGCCAAACTAGAAATGGGTTCACACTTCATAAAATTTCTCTTTCTTAGTAAGGCCTTTCCTGCTCAACCTATTTATAAAAGAGTTACCCTATCCACTCTGCACTGACCAGTAGTTTTTTATTTTCTTTCTTTGCTTTGTTTTACTTGATAGACATTCTATACATAGATATGCCTATTTTGCAGACTGCCTTTCTCTACTAAGTAGAACATGAGCATCACTTGGGCAGTGACCGGTCTCTCTTATCTTCACTGCTGTATTCTTAGCATCTACAGCACAATCTATACCTGGCACTTTTATTCAGTTAACAAGTATTTGTCAAGTGACTGAACTAAAAACTCATTAGAGTAGAGTAATAGAGGAAAAAAGAAACACTGTCATTGGGCCTAAATCCATATATTTTTATTTCAAATATCTTTCAACTATACACTCATATATTTGCTTCTACTTAGTGCCTTATGACAAATTCACCTTATGTATAAAAGTGTACTCATAATTTCATATATTCTGTGATTTGATTCATATTCAAGAAAAAATTTGTAAGCAGTTAATATTACAGTTTTATAGTATTAATCTATTTTATTACATGTTTATATGCAACAAAATATATACTATATTTATTATGATTTATCTATTATTGTCTTTATTAAAAGAAGAATTATCTCCCATTTATCCTTACTAAGAAGAACGGGAGCACAGAAAGAATTCTAGAGGCCTTTACCGGTGGTTGAAGTTATACTCTGAAGTGAAGAAAGCTCTGTAATGGTGCTCCCTACTGAGTTTCAATGCAAAATGCTTTTATTTTTTGTGGATGCACTGCAAGACATGTGGGATCTTAGCTCTGCACTGCAGTGAAAGATCAGAGTCTTAACCACTTGACTTCCAAGGAAGTCCCTGAGTTCTTGACAAACCTGTTCTGAATGCTCTGCAGATATGTCTCTACACCTTTGCCCCATCCTACCAAAAGCAAGATGCCAAAGCACAGTGTTTACACTGAACAGTTAGAGGCCACTGCTGTGTAGCTAAAAGTAAAAGGAGATAAAATCTTCACCTGTTAATAATTAAATTTAAATTATTATGAAGAAATATAGCATATTATTCTTTAAGATATTTTGGGGTTTTGTTTGTTTTTTGGGGGTTTTTTTGGAAATGCATGAAGTTTTCTGGTTAATCTAGAGTAATAAAATCAAATATGGTTAATTTTTAAAATTAATTCATTTATTTTAATTGGAGGCTAATTACTTTACAATATTGTGGTGGGTTTTGCCATACATTGACATGAATCAGCCACGGGTGTACATGTGTTCCCTGTCCCGAACCCCCGTCCCACCTCCCTCCCCATCCCATCCCTCTGGATTTTCCCAGTGCACCGGCTTTGAGGGCCCTGTTTCATGCATCCACCGGTTAATTTCTTAACAGGGAAATATCTGTCCAATTTAGTCCCTCCATGCCATATGGTTTTCAGATGATTTTTAAGCAGAAAGCTACTGTGAGGACAATGAAAGCAAATGTAGCATATGGGCAAGATAAACAATCTTAAGAGGCAAAAATTGCAAAGGAAAGAAAGCTTTTCCCACTCAAGTTGGCATACTGATCTTCTTTTCCCAATCTCACCACCTCCCACCACCAGCAGCTTAAAATACCAACTCACGTTTTTATGATTCACACACTTCATGAGGACCAGCTCCCGGTAGGCTCTCTTGGCATGCGTTTGGTTCTGAAAGGGTCTGCTGAGCTTCTTAATGGCCACATTTCTGTCAAGAACAGCATCATATGCAGCGCTGCAGAGACCCAAGAGCAATCCGGAATTAAGAACAAAGGAGCCCTTACAGTTCCTGCCTACTGAGCTAAGGGTATGGATAATAAAAATACTAGTTTGGAATCCTACTCACATACCTGCTTCTCAAGGTACATGTCAATCAACTGTAAATAAAGACATAAGAGTGACTAGTATAGAAACCTTCTACTTACTAGGAAAAGAAAAAGGGTATCTTGCCAAGAAAACAGCATGTAATTGCATCAGTGAGTAGGGGACAAAAGAAGAAAGAAAAGTGCTCAACTTTCCCACTAGCCATGTGACTGCGGCAAGGTATTTAATCTCAAGGGGCTTGAATTTCTCATCTATTAATATGTGATATTTAGCTATAAAACTTTATTGTTCTATGATTATTATAAGTAGACATTCATTCTTTTGCCATTCACAGGAACCAGTTTTTAAGGCATGATGTTAATTGCCTTGAATGCACAGGTGGGCTGATGTTCCAAGTGCACTCATTAACAATAACAGAGCTTGAAATACAGAATGTAATCAGAGAGAATTTCAGAAGCGTAAATAACTGCATTTAAATACAAAGACAGAAATGAATGCTACTAACATTTGAGGTTTTCAAACCATTTGAGACTAATTTACCATGCTTTATGTTTCTGCCATACTCAAAGTACATGGGTGTAGGGGTCAATGAGGAAGTGAGTCTCTTCTTGCTGTTACATCTAATTAGCCCACTTACAAAGTTTTTTCCATCCCTGCAAATTTAGATTGTATTAGATTTTGTCTTAGTTGTCAGGAAGGAAGGCAGCAACCAGTATCCTACTGATCTATTGTATGGGAAGTGACATTAACCATGTACAGCTCCAGTCTCTACACCAAAAGATAAAGAAAATGATTGCTGTGTTGCAGGATGACAGACTTACAAGGTAAGTTTGGACACAGCCTTAGAGTTCAGCTGGTCCATGCCTGCATTTATACTTATTCCTCTCCAAAATATCTTCATCAAATTTTGACCAGTCTCTGCCTGAGCAGCTTCAAAAACCTGGGCTCCTTGACAAAAAGGCAGCCCACTCTGTCACTGGACAACTTCAAGGGTAAGACATGTCATCATTCTAATGAACAGAATTGTCTCCGTGATTTCTATTAACTACCTTCAGCCTTGCCTTCCAGGGCAACTCAAAATAAAGTCCTCCCTTTTTATTATGCTGTGTTGTGTTGTGCTTAGTCGCTCACTCGTTCCCGACTCTTTGAGACCCCATGGGCTGTAGCCCGCCAGGCTCCTCTGTCCATGGAATTCTCCAGGCAAGAATACTGGAGTAGGTTGCCATGCGCTCCTCCAGGAGTTTTCATGACAGACCTATAATGACTGAAATCCACTAAAGACCCTACTCAAGCTCTGGCCTAATCTATAAGCACTCAGTAAGCATTCAGTAACTCTTAGCTTTCCTTATTCCCCCTTCTCAAGTATTTTCTTTCTTGAGCTAAATATCACCAATGTCCTACTCCATTTGTCAGAGTGTGATTTTAAGTCATACTGCCATCTGGTCAGTTTCCGCTGAATATCTTCCAGTCTGTCGATCTCTGTCTGAAAGTGACGTTGTTCCTCTAAGCATGGCATATTAGTGAAGAGTAGAGAAAGGCTATCAACTCCTTCATTCATTCACTTGCTCATTCATTCTGTTGACAGTTAATACAGCTGAGTCTGTCCTAGCTCCTTTGATAAATGTATCACACACTATTGATTCACAGTGAACTTATGCTAATTAGAAACACTGTCTTTTTAAAATCTTATGCTGCTCTTTGACTCTGTCTTTCAGCACTGGTACTTCTGTTCTTGTGTTTGTTCTTGTTAACCTACCAATGGCAGCACAAGGAAAGGAAAGAGTCAAATAGGCCTTCCTCTTATACGCAGTTAAGGGTAACAATGAGTCTGGAAAGAGGAATTGAAATTGCTTCCTGGAGATAAGAAATTATATCAGCAAGAAACTGATCAGAACAGTCTTACTCTTTAAAGAGTAAGACTAAATTTAAAGCCAAAATAACTTAGGTCAAGTTATTAAAATATCTAAGGAAAGAATAGCAATTAGTCATGTCAGCCTAGGAAGGAGTAAGAGAGGCAAATTCTGATACTGCCTGGCAAAATAAATGCCTTCTGACATAGGGCTCTGGAGGCTCAGACGGTAAAGATTCTGCCTGCAGTGCGGGAGACGGAGGTTTGATCTCGGGATTGGGAAGATCCCCTGGAGAAGGAAAGGGCAAACCACTCCAGTATTCTTGCCTGGAGAACTCCATGGACAGAGGACTGTAGCCGGCCAGAGTCCATGGGGTCGCAAAGAGTCAGACATGACTGAGCAACACCGACTAATTGATGTTGGTCCGGGCATCCAGTCAGCCAGGTGGGCATCCCTACTGTGGTAGTGTGGAGCCTAGGTGACTCCGTCTTAAAAAAACAAAAAAAAAGAAAGAAAGAAAGAAAAGGGGAGCTGCCGTCTTGCAATGGAGGGCAGCGCCCAGGTTCCCCCACCCCCAGGTCACCACCCTGGATGTGACCAATCATAGTGTGCTGGGGATGTGCCAGTCAGGGAACTGCTTGCAGTTGAATATACCTATCAGGGGCTAGCGCGCGAAGCCCCTGACCTCCCCTCCTGTCCTGACCAATCACAGAGCACCAAGATATGTCACCCCACCTGTAGCCATTTTCCCTTTGTCCTCTCCCTTTAAAAGCCTTGTACCATGCAGCTTGGGGCTGCTGCCCTCACTCCGCTGTGTTGGTGTGTGTGTGCATGCAGTCCAGACCCGGGTCTGCAATAAATTCCCTCTTGCGCTTGCATCAGTGACCGGCCTCCTGGTGATTTGTGGGGATCACGATCTGGGCATAACAGTAGTCACAGACCTAGACCAGTTAGCAGTCTAGTCTGTGTCTCCTTAAGCTGATTCTATACTCTGCAGTTGAAATTCTGCTCATCGGGCTCTCCTTCTGAATCCTGCATACAAGAAATCCGCCCATATTTGATTAGCTCGACTACTGAATTTCTCGTAATTTAAAAAAGTTGGCTTCTGGTTTTATGTGTGAGCCTTTAGTGAAGCTCATCAATGTGCCTTTGAGTCCCTGAGATACTGAACAGATCCTGCAACACCATAGCGCCATGTGGGATGACCGAGAAAATGTCACCTTCTGGGGATGTGGGCAGGTTCTGGCCAGTTTCTCCTAGAAGTGTTGTAAAGTTCTCTCTCCCTCTGGTACCTCTTTTTGAAACAACTCTAGGTCTGAATCAGCCCTGCTGCTTAATAGATGTGAAGTTATGAGGAAGCTATAACTTGTGTAAGTTACTTACACTTTCTGGTATCAATGTTCTCTTACTTAAAAATGGAGAAGATAATAACAATCTGACTGTTACAAGGAGTAAATGAGGTAATGATGCATCTACAGTGCCTCGCCCAAAGTGTGCACTCAATAAACAATGACTATTACTATTTTTCAAGTCAATGTCTTTGTTATAGGGAAGAATGAAATCTGACTCCATGTGGGATCTGTTTCTTTTACTTTAACCTTTGCTTCTCATTGTTTTTATTTACTAAAAGGATACTGTCTATACATAATGGCCTGCCTCAGAGAACCCTGCCCCTCTGCCTGAAGGTTAAACCAAAGTGTCTATGAATAGCTGACCTGTTCCTGACCTCTGAATGGCTACAGGAAAGAAGAAATTAACACATCCCCTCCCCAAGGCAGGCTATTCCAGGAGATATTTAAAAGATTTTTGGCCTTTTGACTTTACTTCCTAACCTCCTCCACCTTTCTGTTCTATAAAAGAAACTGTCATCCAGACCCCTGACAAGACAGTTATTTATTTTGAGACGCTAGTCTGCCATCTTCTCTTTCTGAATAAAATCGCTATTCCTTGCCTCAACACCTCATCTCCCAATTTTATTAGCCTGTCATGCAGTGAGCAGAGTGAGCTTGGACTTGGTAATATCCTTGCTGGAGTCACTGTGTGATGTAGGGCAGGATAAAATATATAAATATATCATTCATTTTTATATTTATGTGCTATAATTGGATAGGTATAATATCTACTAATTAGCAATTTTTAATCTTTCTACTAATTACAAATCCATTCAGTTATACTACTATCCTGACCACATTTCACAAGTTTGTCCCACGATATAAAAGTCTGGGACAAAAGCTTTGTTAAAATCCAGAGACATCATAGCCATACAGTTCTATTACCTACCACTTCAATAAGCTATTTGGTGTGATTTATTTTTAATGAAACCCCTATTCTCAATGATTACTACATCCTTTCTTAATGGCTCACAGGTTTTCTTTTCTAACTAATGCTAGGGCCAATGTCAAGTTCAGCAGACGTCTCTTATTCATTTTTTTTTCCTTCTAGAGAAATAAGAATGTTTGCCTATCTATGGTTGTATGGAACATGGTAGTTTGGCTCACTGAACCCCATGCATCATGCCTTCCTATACTGAAGAGACTTGAAAGACACACATACAATTTCCAGATGCTTTTGCAGCTGGTATTCTGGATTCCAATATGGTCCTGCCACGCAGATGAAATAATAGAAGATTTCTAAGGCAAAAGCTAGGGTAGTCATCTTCTAATATCTCTCAGTTGGCAGGCCTGGTCTCAAAAAGACCCGAAATTTTCTTCTGAAGCAGTGAAAATCCATGCCATGCACTGGATTCCTGGGTGAGGGGAGCATTTGAAGCAGAGGCATTAGTGGTCTTCAGGGGCCAGCCACCAGGCCAGTGGTTTCCAGTCACCAGCATGATGGAGTAGCAGTGATGGTAATAATGAGTGCACAGTTCCAGCTCTGTGATTTTCAAATCTTGGTTACAATCATGTTCTCTGGAAGTTCAGGTTTTCTAGGATAATCTCAGAGGTTGGTGCTCCCATGGTGATTCAGCTCTCTTGTGTCTGGGAGCCATTCCAAGAAGCCCAGACTAGAGTCCACTTCTCCAGGCTTTCCAATGCACCCAATGTACCGAATTAAATCTTTGCTTATTTACAGTGTTTCTGTCTCCTGCTACGAACCCTGGCTGACACTATCTTCTCCATTCTCTGTAATTTCTCAGTGATTACTGGCAGCAGTTTAGCAAATACATCTGCAAGTTGGCATCACTGATGCTGCATAGTCACAAATTAATGCCTGAAAGTTTTCCATTACTCTTAAGTCCTTCTTTTTTTGAATCTTAGTCTATAGAATCTTACTTTATTTCTTTCAGTAGTTTTTCTTTTTTCTTCATGCAGGTGAAAAAGAGATAAATCTTTATGAAGGTTTTCCAAAAACTTCTGGCAACTTTACTGAAAATTTTTGAGAAATTTCTAGACATACAATACTAACTCACCTCCACTTCTACCAGGTTTATTCATAAAAGAAAGATATAGCTTTCTGTTATTATGCTCCAGTTATTTAATCCAGTTTTATGATGTAATAAAGTTATGTTTACCTCCTTGAATATATTTATATAAACACACACACACACACACACACACATCCTTGTAGGCAAGTCTGTTCTCAAGATAAAATCAGTTTTCCTTCTAGCAACTGCAGACAACCTCTTGCAAAATTTTCTTTTTCCTAAGTCATCATTATTTATTTGATAAGTTCTCTTGTTCCCCTTCCCTATCACATTTTAAATGTTCTTGATCAATATTAACATGTTTGTGGGCAGAAAATAAAAAAAAAACAACAACCAAAAACCCAAGACTCCCTAGGCAGGATGAAAAGAGCTTTATGTCTTAACAAAATAAAAATTAAAAAAACCTTATAACTGGAGTACCTTAGGATTCTCAAGCCACAGCCGGGAAGCCAAATTCTGCCCCAGAATACACACTGCACCCTACATTGCACCTTTCACTGCTCTGTCCCCACGTTACTATTATGTTCTCACTTTGGCTTTTACCAAAGGCCTGGACTTTAATTGAAAACTATCGAAAAGTCTCTACCCAGTATCCTCAAATATTTCTTTTATGCCCAAACTTTAGAGTTCCTACACATGCAATCAAGACACTGATTCCACCACAGAGAAATGCGTGGGCCAGCCTACAAAATCTCCTCTCCATCAGGGCTTTTGTTCTTCCTGCCAGAAATGCTCTTCCCACATCCCCAGTGGCCTGACTCCATCTTCTGATTCAGGTTTCAGCCTAAACATCATCTCCCCAGTAAAGGCTTTCCCGAACCCTCTTCTCAAAAGTCAGCAGTTGATATTTTTTGATTGATTAATTTGTCACTGAATTGCTTGGCTATATCACTTTGATTAAATTTTGTTAGAGACATTTCTGTTCATCATCATTTTGGCTTATTTGCATTCATATCTTAATGTACACAGACACACAGACATAAATACATAAATAAAATGAAATTTTAAAAAGTTTTAAACTCGTAGAAGTATTTTTTTAAAACATTTTATCGGCATATAGTTGCTTTACAATGCTGTGCTAATTTCTACTGTACAGCAAAGTGAATTAGCTATATATATATATATTCCCTCTTTTTTTGTTTTCCTTCCCATTTAGCTAACCACAGAGCACTGAGAAGAGTTCCCTGCTATAGAGTAGGTTCCCGCTAGTTATCTATTTTGTACATAGTATCAACAGTATATGTATGTCAGTCCCAATCTCCCAATTCACCCCATCACCCTCCTTTTCTCCTTGTTATTCATATGTTTGTTCTCTACCCCTGTTTTATAAATAAGATTGTCTATATCATCACTTCAGATGGCAAGGAGTAGAATTATGACTAACAGTGACTTAATTATTAAAGGCCTTCATTATATCATGTAACAGAAAGTTTACAAACAGGCATGTCCAGGTTTCAGGAATGCATTATCACTCTCATGGGTCATAGACACTTTTCATTTCTGATTTTCTGAAAATAGTTTCTAAACATGTTGAAAAAAAGAAAAGCCAAAAACAGAAATCCATTAGTGCTTCAAAGGGAAGCGTAGGTGCTGCCATGCACCACTAAGATGCCCCTTGGGGAACAAAGGACTTTGCTTGCATCCGACTTCTGGGAACGCTGCTGGCACACAGCCCCTCAGCTCTTAGTCCTCTCTGGTTATAACCTCAGCTGAAAAGAGCTGCCTAATCAAAGTTATACTCTCTTCTTGGGCAGCCTTCAATCAACAACTAACAAATCCAGGATTATGAAGGCCTGGCCATTTTGCGCCAACTCAGAAGAGTGAAGAAGGCTCATTCCCTCTTCTGAATTCCCAGTAGGGTCAGCAGAGGCTTCCAATGAGTTTCCATTGCAACTGAACTTCTGCCTCTGCGTCTTTCTCTTCCTTTCCACTGCTGTAAATCCCTGAAACACTCACTAATAAACCTCCTGCATGTGATCACCATCTCGAAGTGTATTTTCTGGGGAACAAACATTTGACAAGCAGTAACTCATGGTCAAATAGAGCAATAAGCTGTGGCATTTGCCAGGATCTTTTTCTAAGCAAAAGGCAGTGTCCCATTATAGATGAAGGTGGCTGGGCTCAGAGCTCAACACCAAGAAAGCCATTTCATATGCAATAAACAAACCTAGATGACCAAGCCTTGTTATCTAGATGGGTCATTTGCAGAGATGTGGATGGACCTAAAGAGTGTCATACAAAGTGAAGTAAGTCAGAAAGAGAAAAATGAATATCGTATATTAATGCATACATGAACCTAGAAAATGGTATAGATGATCTTATCTACAAAGCAGAAATAGAGACACAGACATAGAGAACAAATATATGGATACTAAGGGGCAAACAAGGGGTGGGAGGAATTGGGAGACTGGGACTGACACCCACACAATTTTGATACTATGTGTAAACCTTCCCTGATAGCTCAGTTGGTAAAGAATCCACCTGCAATGCAGGAGACCCCAGTGTGATTCCTGGGTTGGGAAGATCCACTGGAGAAGGGATAGGCTACCCACTCCAGTATTCTTGGGCTTCCCTTGTTGTTCAGCTGGTAAAGGATCTGCCTGCAATGTGGGAGACCTGGGTTTGATCCCTGGGTTGGAAAGATCCCCTGGAGAAGGAAAAAGCTACCCACTCCAGTATTCTGGCTTGGAGAATTCAGGTGGCAAAGAGTTGAACAAGAATGAGCGACTTTCACTTTCACTTTCATAAAATAGATAATGAGAACTGATTGTATAGCATAAGGAACTCTACTTAATGCACTGCGATGATGTCAATGGGATGAAAGTTCAAAAACGAAGAAATACACCACAATATTGTAAAGCACTTAGCCTCCAATTAAAATAAAAAAAAACAAATACATGAATATGTATGGCTGATTCATTTTGCTGTACAGCAAAGGATGAGATGGTTAGGTAGCATCATCAACTCCATGGACATGAATCTGAGGAAACTCCAGGAAATAGTGAAGGACAGGGAAGCCAGGAGTGCTGCAGTCCATGGGGTCTCAAAAAGTCCAACACAACTGAGCAACTGAACAACAGTGGCTGATTCATTTTGCTGTACAGTAGAAATTAAGACAACATTGTAAGACAGTTCAGTTCAGTTCAGTCACTCAGTCGTGTCCAACCCTGCAGCCCCATGGACTGCAGCATGACAGGCCTCCCTGTCCATCACCAACTCCTGGAGCTTACTCAAACTCATGTCCATCAAGTCGGTGATGCCATCCAACTATCTCATCCTGTGTCATCCCCTTCTCCTCCTCCCTGCAATCTTTCCCAGCATCAGGGATTTTTCAATTGAGTCAGCTCTTTGCATCAGGTGGCCAAAGTATTGGAGTTTCAGCTTCAGCAACAGTCCTTCCAATGAATATTCAGGACTGATTTCCTTTAGTATTGACAGGTTGGATCTCCTTGCAGGCAGTTATGCATCAATAAAATCTAATTTAAAAAATCCACTTTGCACTTGATGGACAACTGAGCTGAAGCATGAACAGCAAGGGGCTCAGAAGCCAAACCCTCAAAGATAGGACCGAAAGCAGCAGCTTTTCCAAACACTAGATACTGAACTAGAACTTTACAGCTCTCCAGCCAATGTGTGTTGTGGCAGATCCCATAAGGACTTACCACATGGAGGAAGAATGGAGGACTAGCTAAACAAACGCATCACCACTGAAAATAGATGAAAGTGAAGAAGATGACTGTCTTAAGCACAAGGCAACAATATTCTTGGAAGTCGGGATGATGGCATTGGAGAAGAACTGAAGGCTCTCGATTAGAAGCTGCTTCATAAATGATAGGTGCTACTTCTCTTGTTTTTCTTTTATCTTTGTGACAAATTGTCTCATGTCCACTCTGCTGCCCTTAGTGACCAGTAAGTGCACCACCATGGATGGTCCAGTCCACGATTTAACCTACAAAATTCACAGAGCTACCTTGCCACTCTTTGATAGACTCAGTAGTAGAGTGTAGTTTAAAATTATAGTTTAGCTTGGTAAGAAATATCTGGAGGTAAAGAGGCTGGCCAGCCTGCTATAAAGTCTATAATGAGGTTATAGAGATTAGTCAGAATAATGGTGCTACCTTGATTTTGCCATGTGTGTGGCATCAGTTTATAATTATTTATCTTTTAGTGTTTAGTAAAAGCTTTTTTGACTTTGCAATAAACCCTTTTGACAAAAATAAATAAAATTGAGACTGCATATTTAATTAAAATACCATATGCTGAATTTTCATTTCTCATGTTTTCTTGGGCATAACTAAATGAAAACCAGAAAATAATTCTCCTAAAGAAACATCAGTATCTATTTCAAAAATTAGTAATTATTTTAAGGCCATGCCCAAGATAATGATTTCACACATGCACCTACATTGACTTAACACATGCACATAAAATGCACTTGAACTATGACTTTTCATTTAGGTCAAATGACAATTTTGAATTAATTTTGCTTATTTTCTATATCAAGGTGTATTTTTGGATATGTACAAAAAGTTAAGCAAAAGTTTATTAATGTGTTGCCACAGAAAAATAATTCTGAAGGCATTTAAATTATGTCTGCTTTACATCACTCTATCTGCTTTATGCCAAATGCTTTAAATATAAAATCAGAACTTTTCAATAATATTTGGATTTTATATAGTTTATTAGAAACTATACTATAGTTTAGCTTGATTTTCTATCATACAGTGGTTGTGATGCAAAAATAATTCACATTTGAGTCCAAGCAAATTGAAATATTCTGCAAATCAAAATAAAACTTGCATATGTGCCAAGATTTGCAAATAGAATATATACATGGTTAAAATAAACTTTATTACAAAATTTTGGAGGAAAAGCTGATGTTGGATCAAAAAATACAGATGTTTCTGGAAGGCAGTTGGCATTTTCTTAGCACCCCTTTGATTCTGGTTGAAGAACAACTTTTTGAAAATATATCTTAAATTTCAGATTGTTTTTCAAAATCACTTAGAAATCTTTAACAATAGTATTCAGCAAATGGAGCATCCCTATATCTCAACTCTTGAAATTTTAGGAAACAGCTATTAATATAAATAAATAATACTTGCAAATAGAAGCACACTGATATGTGGTGGAAGGAACTGATGCAAGAAAGAAATTGAACAAATCAAATAATAAAATCCTGTTTGAAAATGTTTCTTTCAGAAAAATACCAGTGAAATTGTATAAGAGACAGAGAGGGCAATGAATGTTCAGTTGATAAAAATACATGAGGATAAATGAAAAATAATAATTTTTCTCATGCTATATTTTTAATATTTAGGTAATCAATATAAACACATCTTAAATTTTTATTTGTATTATTTTAAGTAATTTAGAACAAACAGCTCTGGTTTTAAAGTTGTTATTCAGTCACTAAGTTGTGTCCAACTCTTTGCAATCTCATAGACTGCAGCACGTCAGGCTTCCCTGCCCTTCAACATCTCCCAGAGTTTGCTCAAACTCATGCCCATTGAGTCAGTGATGCCATCCAACCATCTCATCCTCTGCCACCCTGTTCTTATCTTGCCTTCACTCTTTCTCAGCATCAGAGTCTATTCCAATGAGTCAGCTCTTTCCATCAGGTGGCCAAAGTACTGGAGCTTCAGTTTCAGCATCAGTCCTTCCAATGAATATTCAGGATTGATTTCCTTTAGGACTGACCGGTTTGATCTCCTTGCTATCCAAGGGACTCTCAAGAGTCTTCTCCAGCAACCTTAATTCTCTGACACTCACCAATGTATTGTAGTGTGCCCTTTCACTGCCCGAATTTTCCCGACCTAGAGATAAATGATATGGTCCCCTGCTACTGATGGCCACTGTGCTTCTCGTTGAAGAGGTTTTTGCAGGTTGTTTCCACAAGATGGAAGAGGCAGAAGCAAGTAACTGCTCTTCCAGGATTATTGCTACATTCTTATCGTTGGCCGTTTCCTGGCAATAAAATTCGAAATCTGATTTCTATTTAACAGTTTTAAGTGCATATAGGTTAGGTGAGTGTCAGAACCTGGATGATGGCAGAATTAGCTAAGCATTGAACATTCACTGAGCACATCATTTTTATTTGTGCAAGTAACTCTACTCTGAAATGGCACCCCTCAAACTGGCCTTGTAGTAAAAAATGTGCTATGTCTAAAATTAATGTAACTAAAGACAGGAGGATGTTCCTGTGGCTCAGAGGTTGCTACTATTTCTTGACACCTGCCAACTTAATGAGGTCCATTAAGTGACCCACAGGAATCGCAAATGGTTCCTTAAAACAGAACATATAATTATGGCAAGAATAAGCTTCATGGCCCAGCCCACGGGCCTGCTCTCTCTTCTGTGCCTGGCCCAGCACATTTCTGGCTTTACGGCTGCCCTCCATTAGTCTGACAACTGGTGCAGCACTGTCAACCGTGGATGACCCCCAGCATCTCTTGACTCTGAAAATGTGTATTAGCTATTGTTTACGGCCCCTTAAAAAACAATCTGCCACGCTGCTTGATTTTAAGTCCAGTGAGGGCAGGAGCCACCTGAATCTCGATCACTTTTTTCCTGCAGTTTTACTGGGATATAATTGACAGATAACATTGTTAGTCCAGAGTGTACAGTAAAATGACTTGATACATGTATATATTGCAAAATCATCACCACAATAAGTTTAACTGACATTCTTTTCATCACCTGACTTAGTTACAAATTTTTCTTATGGTGAGAGAATATTAAGACTTACTCTCAGCAACTTGCAAAAACATAATACAGTATTGTTAACTGTAGATACTATGTTGTATGTTACATCTCTATGACATAACTGGAAGCTTATACCTTTTGACCATGTTCAACAATCCCTCTTCTCACCCTTATTCCCATCTCTGGCAACCATCAATCTGTTTCTGTATCTGTAAGTTAAATTTTTTTTTAGATTCTACATATAAGTGTGATCATACAGTATTCATCTTTCTCTGAGTTTGTTAACGAGGTCCATCCACATTGACACAAATGGCAGAATTCTCTCCTTTTTATGGATGGATAATATTCCATTGTGTGTGTATGTAGTGTGTGTGTGTGCGTGTGTGTACAGATACCACATTTTCTTTAACAATTCATCTATCAGTGGGCACTTAGGTGCTGTGTGCTTAATCGCTCAGTTGTGTCCAGTTCTTTGCAACCCCATGGACTGTAGCCCACCAGGCTCCTCTGTCCCTGAGGATTCTCCAGGCAAGAATACTGGAGTGGTTTGCCATGCCCTCCTCCAGGGGAATCGTCCCAACCAAGGGACTGAACCCAGGTCTGCACTGCAGGTATATTCTTTATCATCTAAGCCAAATGGGCACTTAGGTACTTGATAAACAATGCTGCAATGAGACTTGCTCACCTTTGTTTGCATTGAGAGCATAGCAGTGTCTGGCATATATTTTGAAACAAGTAATCTAACTGTCGACAGAACCACTTCTAATAGTAGAGCAAAATGAATTATCGATCTCAGATTTAGAAAAACAAGAGTCAACTAACTTCTAAATATTTTTGAAGTCATATGTTTCATCTTCAAAATTCATGTAAAGTTTACATTTTAATCTCATATATATCCATATTTAATATAAAATTTCACTTCTTCATCAATACCTCAGTCTTTACATGAAATCTGAGTTCCAGGAAGGCCTACCATATTTATCATGGGGCTCTGAGCATTCCTGCCAAGCTGCATCAGTATCCTTCCCCAACCAGCCCCTTACCCTGAACCACAAAGACTCCAGTTTGAAAAATGGGAGAGTAATATATAGGCTGTTTTCTTTCCACCAACACTTGATTACCATTTCTAGACAGTAATGAGACTGAAGTTTCTTCCACCAGTAAATGTTTTCCTAATATCAAATAATTTACCAGATGCACTTTGGGAAAGATCAACTAGGTTCATCCTCACATTGACAGATGCTGATGGGAAGACTAGGTAAACCTGAAATGTAAAGACTTTATGTAACTGTTAACTCTAGGTCAAAAAAAAAAAAACAAACCTATGCATAGGCAATGTTATTTTAGGGGGATGTTATTTAAGTAATCATAGAAACTCAAATGGGGTTACTTACAATAAGAAGCTTTATTATCTATAAAGCACAAGTTGTCATTAACTGAGGCAGGAAAAACCCAGGTTGCTAAGTTTTATATGTGTAATAATCTTATAAGTTAGGCACTCTTATTATCACCTTTGTTAAGGTCACAAAACTGAAATTTAATGATAACAACTGGTGTTTATCAGCTTTAAGCAGTTTTCCTCCCAATTTATTTTCTTCTAAAGTCCTTAAAACTTTCTATATACTAGTGCATTTGATCCTCACCAAAATTTTATGAAGTAAGTGTTATTATAATCTTTTCATGGTTGTAGAACTCTTAATTTTCCTCGTTTTTATTATTAGAATTTTCTATGTTTCCTTTACTATCTCTATTGTTAAAGTCAAAATTACAAATATTTGCAAGCCATTACACTAAGATGTCAGCCTTTCTGATTCTTACTTCATAAGTAATTCATTCTTCATTCATGTATACATTTAATCAACAGTTAAATAATATTTATTTAGATAATTGAAAGAACTTCAAAAAATCACTTTATGATAATAACTAAAATTTACAGTTCTCATCTGGACAGATGTTAGCGAACTTGCTGTATTTTTATAGAAAATTGGCAAACTAGTAGAGCTAAGGAAACTGAGATTGGGAATGGTTAAATAACTTGCTCATGAAATAATTAGTACATGAGTGATTTGGGGATAAACTGCTCTCCCACTAAAGCTTTACTCCTTATATTTATGAAAGAAATGAAAACTGAGCTTCCAGGAAATACCAAAAGCATATTTTTAAATAACGAATTTTTGATGTGATCAATTCCTTTGAGAAACACGGTAAAATCAGATAAATGGTGGGCAAGTTCTGCTGGGGTTAGCTGTTTTGGTTTGCTTTAAACAAACAAGATTGTTCAGCATAGGTTTGGTCTATAAAGTATTCTTCTCACAAAACCTATCTTCCTAAAAATTTTAAACAGTGATAGAAAGTTGGCACTTTAAGACTCTACATTGCAATTTCTTTGCAGAACTACCTAAAAAGGACCACACCCATCAAGTACAAGTATTGATTTTACTCCTAAATGAGTGCCTTGCCTCTTGCCATCTCCACCTTCTTCCTGTTGGTTGGTATCATTAGCAACCAGCTTACTGACCCCAAATGGGTTTCCTGATGAGCTGGTATTAACAGCACTCCCACTGCATCCTGCTTTTATGGTTTTATGTGTGCTCAATTTAGGAACCCAAGACACCCAACACTCATAAGCACCAAAAGGGAAAAAAGATTTATTTATGTACTCTTTTAGTGATGCAGTCTGAGTTCAGAGTGTACAAGAGTCACTTTAACAATAACAAAAATTCTCTTCTTGCAAAGGTTCTTCCTGTGTCACTGGTAAAGATTAAAGTATTGTGTAGGTATATATGCCTGTGTGTATGCACGTGTACACAAGCACACACACATATGCTCATTTAAAATTGTTGCATGACTGTCTCTTTATTCACTCAACAAAAATTTACTGATCTATCAAGTGTCTGTTCTTATTGGATATTTTTATTTGGATAAAATAAAAAACTTCATAGAAGAAGGTTAAATTCTGCCAGGTAGAAAATTAAGCAAAATCTTGCAATTATTTATTGTGATATATACAAAAAAAATACAAGTTCAGTTTTTTATACTCAAAGCACTGTGACATATTAGGGATGACCTAATAAAGGAATAAAATACAAACTGAAAATATTAGCTAAAAAATGAGAGGAAAAAAATACAATACACTGATGGAAAAGTCTAGTTTTAAGGATGATGGCAAATAGGACAATTGCTAAAGATGATAAAATGATGTGGGATCTAGTTTATACAGGACTCGTTTATACAAGTGTAGGAATTAATTTATACAGGAAAAACGCTGTACAGCATCACCCAGAAAAGTAGCCTGAATAGGTTTAGATGACAGTACATACGTAGAGATGGTGGTGGTGAAGAACTTACCAATGTTCATTTCTACTGGCTTTTAATTTTGAAGTGAAACAGGAAGCAAGATCATCTGTTAAATGAAAGAATGGGCAAAGCTGTGTTCGAGTTTTGAGGGAAGAAAAAGGGATAAAACTGTCACTTATAATGGTATAAATGTAATGGACTAGAGTTTCTGAGTGCTGAGTGCTAAGTCGCTTCAGTCATGTCCAACTCTGTGACCCTATGGACTGTAGCCCGCCAGTCTCCTCTGTCCATGGGAATCTCCAGGCAAGAATACTGGAATAGGTTGCCATGCCCTCTTCCAGGGGATCTTCCCAACTCAAGGATGAAACTCACATGTGCTGAGTCTCTTGCATTGGCTGGCAGGTTCTTTACCATTAGAAGCCCCAATAAGTAAAACTGTCAGTCATGTCCAACTCGTTGCAACCTCATGGACTGTAGCTCACCAGGCTCCTCTGTCTATGGAATTCTTCAGGCAAGAATACTGGAGTGGGTTGCCATTCCATTCTTCAGGGGATCTTCCCAACCCAGGGATCAAACATGGTTCTCCTGCATTACAGGCAGATTCTTCACTGAGTCACAGGGAAGCCCAAATGTGGAAAGTTTTGATACTTTTGTTTTGTTTTTTGGCTACATAACATGCAGATCTTCCCCAAGCAGGGACTGAGCCCATGCCCCCTGCATTGGGAACACAGAGCCTCAACCAATGGGCCACTGGGGAAGTCTGGGCAGTAATAAAGAGATTCTGGGTGTCCAGAATAAAGCCCCACTTCATCTTTTGGTCTTGAATTTAGAGCAAACAGTCAACATGACTAAATGTTTTTCTCCAGCCGTGTTTGGTGGGGAAGAGTTAGATTAAACCAGCATTTGAGTTCTGCCAGGAAGAAGAGAGGAGGAGATAGTTGAGAGTGTATGTATGGGACAGATTATAATGTCAGCCACAATATCTAAGCTATGGAAGGAGGAAAATGAGTACATGAAGGTTATCAGAAACAGAGAAATGAGGACAGATTATAGATTATAGGTCCTGGTAAAACTGGAAATAGGGTGCTAGTGTCAAATGTATCAGGCTTCCCCGGTGGCTCAGCGGTAAAGAACCCAGCTCCCAGTGCAGGTGGTGGGCTAGAGTCCATGGCAAAGAGTTGACATGACTGCACAACTAACACTTCACTTTCACTTTCCCCCAAATTCACATGCTGAGATCCTAATGCCTAGTGTGATGCTGATCAGAGGTGGGGCCTTTGAGATGTAATTGAGTCCTGAAAGCAGAGCCCTCATACACTGGATTAATGCTGTATAAAAGAGGCCCCAGAGAGATTCCCTCTGCCATCTGCCATGTAAGATTGTCGCCAGAAGACACCAACCGTGAACCAGAAGACAAACTCCCACCAGACACAAAATCCTGCGGCATCTTAAGTTTGAAATTCCCATGAGTTTGAATGCATGCTCAGTCATGTATGCTCTTTGCAACCCGATTGACAGTAGACCCCCCAGGATCCTCTGTTATTCGGATTTTTCAGTCAACCTTACTAGAGTGGGTTGTCTTTTCCTTCTCCAGGGTATCTTCCCCACCCTGCCTTGCAGGCAGATTCTTTACCACTGAGCCATCGGGCAAGTTGAACTCCCCATAACTGTGAGAAATAAATTTCTGTTGTGTGTAAGCCACACAGTTTATGGTATTTTGTTACACCATCTGGAAAAAAGCTGAACCATGTGTCTACAGTTTTGTATTTGAGAAAATCTGAACTTTTTGAGTAATTCTTTCTGTGGGTGCATGTGAATCTAACATCCTGGACAGAATTTTAGGTTCGGACTTTGGGTGTAAAGTCAAGACATCCTCACTGCGACTCAATCCAATATTCAACCATTACCATCAATGTGATGTATGACGTGAGGAGATACCCTGCTCCAAAACTAAACACAGCACTACCTTACCACCTTCTAGCTGCAGATTCTCTACTTAAAAACCTTGATAACTTAGAAACAATGTCTCTAAGGTAACAAAAAATCTAAACAAACTTAGAATGGGAAGAAAACTAATCCACTTAATCCAACACTCCACCAAAAGAAGAAATTTTATATGCTTGAGATAGTCATCCAAATAGCATGGTGACTGTATGCTCCGTCATGTCCATGTCCAACTCTTTGAAACCTTATGGACTATAGACCACCAGGCTCCCCTCCATGGAATTTTCCAGGCAAGAATAGTGGAGTGGGTTGCCATTTTCTCTTCCAAATAGCATGATATTGGCACAAAATTAGAATTATAGACCAAAAACAGAATAGGGAGCCCAGAAATAAAACTATGCCCTTACAGTCAATTAGTCTACAACAAAGGAGACAAGAATATACAATGGAGAAAAGATAATCTCTTCAATAACTGATGCTGGGAAAGGTGGACAGCTCTCGATACATGTAAAAAGTGAGATTAGGACATTTCCTCACACCACATACAAAAATGAGTTCAAAATGGATTAAGGACCAACTGCAACCTGAAAACCATAAAAAATTAACTATTAAAACCTAGAAGAGAACATAAGTAGAACATTCTGACATAAACTTAGAAATTTTAAAAAAATCTATCTCCTAAAGCAAAGGAAATGAAGGCAAAAATAAATCCAGAACAAAAAGACAACCTACTGAATGGGATAAAATATTTGTAAATGATATGATCTATAAGATGTTAATATCCAAAATATACAAACATCTCATACAATGCAATATCAAAGAAAAAATCAACCCAACTAAATATGAGAGCAGAAGAACTGAATAGACATTTTTCCAAAGAAGATACACAGGTGACTAACAGGCACAATAAAAAAATGCTCAAAATCATTAATCATCAGAGAATGCAAGTCAAAATCAAAAGGAATATCACCTCACACCTGTCAGAATGGCTATTCCAAAAAAAGAAGAACAATGTTGGTGAGGACATGGAGAAAAGGGAACCCTCGTACATCGTTGGTGGTGTGGAGCCGTACACAAGGACGCAGGCGCAGAGCCCTGCCCCAGTGTCACCTGTGGAACCGCCCGAGCACCACAGCAACCATTGCTGTGAGCACCCCTGATCTGAACCGGCCAGATCCACAGCCCCATGTTAGGTAAACACACCCACCCTAACCGGTCACCTAATGCCACTCTTCCAGCAGGGATTTTCTTAGTCTCGAGATTATGAAGTTGGCTACTGACCCATGAAAGGGTCCGCTCTTCCTTCAGCCCGCCCACTGTTCTGACTGTCAGCTCTCCCTTGAGCCTGTCCACTGTTCTAAAAGTGCCTCTCATTCTAGTAGACTCTCCTCTGCTCTCAATATGCCTCATGTCTGGAAATTCTTTTCCAACCCCCACATAGACCAAGAGAGGTGGAATTGCAAATGGGTGCAGTCACTATGGAAAACAGAATGGAGGTTTTTCAAAACAGCTAAAAATAGAACTACCATATGATCCAACAACTCCACTGCTGGGTATATATCTGAAAAAACACAAAAAGCTAACTTGAAAAGAAATATGCATTCTAACATTCATAACAACATTATTTACAATAGTCAAGATATGGAAGCAACCCAAACGCCCATCAACAGATGAATGGATAAATAAGATGGGATATATATGTATATTTATAAATATTACTTAGCCATAAAAAATGAAATTCTACCATTTGCAACAATGTGAACGGACCTACAGAGTATTATGCTTAGTGAAATGTCAGAAAGATAAATATTGTATGATATTACTTATATATGGAATTTTAAAAATACAACAAAGTCGTGAATATAACAAAAAAGAAGAAACCAGCGATTACCAGTAGAGAGAGGGGACAGAGGCAGAATTAGATAGGGATATGGGATTAAGAGACACAAACCACTATGTATAAAATAAATAAGCAATAAAGATATGATGTATAGCACAGAAAAAATAGCCATTATTTAATAATAACTTTAAATGAAGTATAATCTATAAAATATTGAATCATTATATTGCACACAAGAAACTAATATATTATAAATCAATTATACTTCAATAAAAAGAGAGAGATTCATCCTGCCACCTTTTGCTTAAAAACAACCAATTGCTTACATCTTTGCAAAGAAGACAACCCATTGATGAATGGTTCTGACTCTGATAAAGATCTTGCTTAAAACCAAATTCGACTCCTATTAATCCCTATATATGTCCTCTGGAGTCAAATGGAGTACATTTACTGATTTATTGACACAGGTATCTTCAAATATTTGAAGATATTTTCCATCTCCCTGAAAAGTCAACCTCTTAAGTATCTCTAGCTCTAGATTCAACAACCATACCCTTCCTATGTGTAAGAGAGAAAGTGAAAGTTGTTCAGTCATGTCCAACTCTTTGTGACCACATAAAATATACAGTCCAGACACTGGAGTGTGCAGCCTTTCCCTTCTCCAGAGGATTTTCCTAACCCAGGGATCAAACCCTCCTCTCCTTCATTGCAGGTGGATTCTTCACTGTCTGAGCCACCAGGGAAGCCCCTTAGTTAATAGAAACTAGTAATCAAATGTTGCAAAACAACATCAGTCTCTACCCCTTCCCCTCTATCCCACTGCCATCACACACACAAACACACACATTTTTTTTTCATCTATTACTTGTATTTGATCTGCAAGCTGATGATAACATTCAGGTATTTCAGATTTTCCAAAGAAATAGAAGCCATGAAAATGAAAGAAATACTACCTAAGGCAATAAGAACTATATATTCTACTCATCATTTAAAGGAAAGGAAATTTATGTACACATTCAAATTCCTACTGGCTGTGATGTACATACACATGTGGGCATGAGTGTGTGCAGACAGATGCACACTCATGTACACATACACAGACACCAACTATTGGCTGCAGAGGCTTGAGACTCGGCAATTACTTCCTACGCTCCCAAGCCAAGGTTCCTAACAGATGCACAACAAATACTTTGCTAAGTGCTGAAAGCACTGTGCTTGTCAGCAGCAGCTTTCAAAAGGAAAGAAAAAGCATATTGTACATTTCCATAAATAGCAAATGGGCTACACAGCAAGACTTAATTTTTAGCTAGCAAGACATCTAATCATTGAATCCATCTTGTTTATAAAGAGGAAATCGAGGCCTAAGGAAGACAACCAGCTTACCCAAAGATACACGGCTTATTTGCAACATAAGTTCTACAAGATTCTGTTTTATGTTCTAAAGATTCAGCTGCACTAAAACATACAAGTCAAGCTCAGCATGGTTAATGACCAAGACTGACTTAAAGAACCATGAAACCATCTTACAAAAAAGATACTCTTTACAAAAAACGATGCTAGCACCCAACTCTTTGCAGTCCCATGGACTGTAGACCACCAGGCTCCTCTGTCCATGAGATTTTCCAGGCAGGAATACTGCAGTGGGTTGCTACTTCCTATTCCAGAGGATCTTCCTGATCCAGGGATTGAACCTGGATACCTTGTGTCTCCTGCACTGACAGACGGATTCTTTACCACTATCGCTACCTAGGAAGCCTTACTAGTATCTTGCAAAAAAACTAAGTCCATGGTGAACATGAGATACTTGACCACTGAACAAGATGCTAAGACGTACACACCACAGGTGTTGTGACACAAGATGCTTGATCCCTGAATGTGAGGAAACTGTGTCATAAGGCCCATCTCTTAGTTGGGAATAAGGGGCAGGGAGAATTCTCTGTTCAATATAAACAAAACAAAGCTCTCTAGAATGTACTGATATAGATTAGACTTTTTAAAAAATGCACTTTGAACAATCTAATAGGGCAACGCTAAAGAAAATAATCTTTTAATATAATATTGATGTAATAAAAACAGATAAGCACAATTCGCATTTTTTTTAATTTTTTTTTATACTTTTATTATTTATGGCTGTGCTGGATCTCCCTTCTCTCTAGTTGCAGCAGGCGGGGGCTGCTCTCTGCTGCCGTGCTCAGCCTCCTCATCACGTGGCTTCTCCTGTTGCCAGCAGAGGCCCTAGGGCACACGGGCCTCAGTAGTTGCGGCAGGGCAGTTGGGGCTCCCGGGATCCAGAGCACAGGCTCGATAGCTGTGGCGCACCGCCTTAGTTGCTCTGCAGTACGTGGGATCTTCCCGAATCAGGGATCAAACCCGTGTCTCCTGCATTGGCAGGCAGATTCTTTACCACTGAGCCACAAGGGAAGCCCCACAATTCGCATTTAGTAAGACAAAAAGAAGTATCAAGATCAGGCCAGAATAGAAAATCATCTTCAATCCAGATCAAAGAGTTTTTGCTAGTTCTTTTATGTGTCTGTGGTGTGGGTATGCACACGTTTGTGAGTCTGCCTATGTATGTGTGTGTGTGCATGTGTTTATGGGTATTGTGTCAGTTTGGGCCTAGGAAGGGACAGAACCAAAATTTGTTGAGCATCTAATATGTGTCACATACTACATGTTGCATTTTACTTACCTTATAATTTTAATCCTTACATACCCTCACATAATCCTGTGATGTAGGTAATTACTATCTCATTTTGCAAATAAGGAAAGAAGCTCTGGGGCTTTGGGTCATATTGCTAAGAAGTGGCAGCAGCTAGGCTGAAATCTATGTATGCCGAATATTAAAATCTATAATCATTCAATTGATGTTATATTAATTATATACTGAAGTACTTATCTTTTTTAGTTTTTCACAGTGTGCATTTGGTGATTCTCATTTACTTATATACAACCAGAACTAATCAGAGCACCCCATAACAAACTGCAACAATTCTGTTACATCTAAATATCTTCATTGAGAAGAACCCCCTAGTACTTAGAGGAAGGTCAAAACCAGGTACTCAGTATTGTTTGGAAAACTCTGTCAGACAAAGCTTATTTCTCTTTCAACATGCTCTCTGTTAAAGAGTGACTCCTGGTGGTTCAGACGGTAAAGAATATGGCTGTAATACAGGAGACCCAGGTTTGATCTCTCGGTCAGGAAGGTCCCCTGGCAAAGGAAATGGCAACCCACTCCAGTATTCTTGCCTGGAGAAATCCATGGACAGAGAAGTCTGGCAGGCTACAGTCCGTGGGGTTGGACACAACTGAGTTACTAACACTTTCACTTTCCTCCACATTAACCTGTAAGGTGCATATTTAAGTAAAATAGCTGTAGAATTCCTGATTGCAGCAAAGTTTAACAGTGTAAAACCTACTTCCAGCACTAGAAAATGAATGACTCAGTAGCCATTACGTGTAAATTTGTGTAAAATCCTCCTCACGCAGGAATATAGGTATGTTTGACTCATTTCTAAGATATCATCCTTCCAAGAATCTCATCCACTTATGAGGATTAACTGAATAATCCTTCAGAGGGCAAATGAGATGACTTTGAATTAGTTTTCTATGCTGCATAATAACTACCCCAAACTTAATGGTTTAAAATAACAAAAATTTATCATCTCAGGGGTTTCATGGGTCAGGATCCCAGGCATGCATAGCCTAGCGGGACCCTTTGCTCAGGATCTTATAAAGCTGAAATCAAGGTGTTGGACAGCTGAGGGAACTTTATAGATCTCAAGGTTCTCTTCTGAGCTCACATAGTTTTTGAAAGAACTTGGTCTTCTGTGGCTGTAAGACAGAGGTCCTTTCTTGCTAGCTGTCAGCCAGAGGCTCCTCCTATCAGCTTCTGGATGCCACCTCCAAGTCAGAGGCTCACTCCTTCGAAGCCAGCAGGAAAACATTTCACTCAGTCTCCTAAGAGTGTCTTACAACCGAATCAAAGAAGCGATGATCCTGTCTATCACCGTTGTCATACTTAATTGACTAGAAGTAAGACAATCTGCACTTCCATCTGCACTCAAGAGGAGAAGGTTATACAGGGGTTTGACTCATTGGGGGTTACATCAGTGTGTATCCACCATAGACTTGCTACGACTAAATGTCTGGTATCCCCCAAATCCATGCATTGAAACCCTACCCCTTAATGTGATGGTGTTAAGAAGTGAGATTTAGGGGAGGTAATGACAATCCAATGAAACCATGAGGGACGACCTCATAAATGGGATTAGTGTCCTTCCAAGAGTCCGGAGGGACCTGGCTTCCTCTCTCATCAGGTGATAACACTGACAAGAGAGCCATGTGCGAACTAGGACATAGGGTCTCATAAGACACTGAACCCTCACCAATGCAGACAACCTGACCTTGGACTTCCAGCCTCCAGAACTGTGGGAAAGAAATTCCTGGTGTTTGTAAGCCAGCCAGTTTACGGTATTTTGTGAGAGCAGCCTGAAATGACCAAGACAGACCTCAAATCAGAAAGTTTTAGCAGTGAATTTAGTCATCCAGATCTTCTTGCTCATCAACAAGTTTCACTTCATTCTAAATCAGTTGTAGTTTCTGACACAGAACAATGACAAAGGGAAGCTAACCAGCTGGGATTCAATTGTCCCATGGGAAAAACCAAAACTCAATTATGAAAGGGTTGCAAGCAAGCTATCAAGAGAATAACACAAACTTCATCCTTCTGATGACCCAGATAATATAGCTAGATTATCTTTTGTTTAGGACTCCTAATTAGGTCAGTGTTTTGAAGCATCAATAGGCAGACCCAAATATAAATATAAACTGCCCAGATTTGGCAGTTCACTTGCCTCCAGAGACTCTGTTACCAATCCTGCCCTTTCGAAGCCCAAGGATAGGTCAAGTCTGAAATATACTGCTGGAGGAAGTGTTGTTTCTTCATCTGTTTCAGTTATCAAAAATGTTAAAGATTCCAACCAAAAAAATCAATTAACATGACAAATGACATATTTGTTATTGTTGGGTTATTTCACTGAATATCATTGTTTTCTCAGATTCGGCTGTAGGAGTTTTCTTTTCCTGGGAGAGAAAAAAAAACATGAAAAATATTGCTAGTCCCTTTAGTTTTTAGAGGAAGTTCATTTTGTTTCTCATAATTTTTTGCCATAGTTAAGGCTGGAATTTCAGGAATGAACTATCTACTCTGCACCCAAAGATTGTGCTGGGCACTTTTTATGCTCCTCTACTGACACTGAAAACAAGGATCAGAGATTGTAAGTGATTTGTGAGCAGTCACTCAGCTAACATATATGGGGATGATGTCGTGCCAGTTCAGGCAGATTTTAAACCCAGTCTCCTTTGGTGTTTGCTTTTTATCTAAAAACTGTCATTCAAAAAGAAGGGAACTTCAGGTGGGTGATAAAAGGAACTCATATTATGATGCTAAAGAAATATGTGAACTTGGAGGGAGTAATTTTTTTAAGCACAGACCTTGAAAATTAAAAAGTAAATAGAGACTTCCCAAGAAAAATGTGTTTTTATTTCAAAGCAAGTGGAAATCAGAACCATCCTTTTACATTCCAAAGGAGTGTTAAATAGAGACCTTTCCTTTCTCTTCCTGGAGAAGATTCTTCATATTAGAGACATTAGATCTCTCACTCTCTTTCTCCCTCCCTCCACACTTCCTACCCTCTGTCTTAGAAGGAGGAGGTTGCAGCTGTGTCGCATTTCCTATACAAACTCTAAGATTCATAATTTCTTCTTGTTTTCAAAAACCCATCTGCATATAATATTTGGCTTTTATAGCTTAACTGTGAAAGGGGTCATTGGTAACCGATGCAGTTGTTGCTATAAGTAACAACATTCCACATCAGACCTAGAAACTTCTTGTTTGCTTTCAGGATAAAATAAATTAATATAGATTTTAAAAACTCAGAATGAGCTGTAGAGATCTATGAACATCATTAGATAAGTCATCTGCTATGGACATGGTAGCAGAGTTTGTTTCCATTCCCTACCTGTTATCCTATTTACCAAAAGAAAAGATATTAATCAAAAAGCACTTCAACCAATAAGCTCCTCCTCAAAGGGCAAAGAAACAGTTGTTCGGTCGCTAAGTTGTGCCCTACTCTTTGCAACTCCATGGACTGCAGCATGCAAGGCTTCCCTATCCTTCACTATCTCCCCTGGAGTTTGCTCAGATTCATGTCCATCAAGTCAGTGGCAATTTTATAAGAATCTGCTTTGTGACTAATGCTATTCTCTTTTGTCCCACTTTTTCTTTCAACTGCCTTTTCATATGTAGCTGCATGGTCAAAAGACTTCTTTGTCCATTCAGATCTCTACCTCTGAGAGTAAAGCAACGTTAGTGAAGAAATGTTACACAATTTATCGAAGACGCTTCTCTATAAACGAAAGAAAAAAGCATTTTCCTCAATCTCGCTCTTTCATGAAGAATTATTATCTCTGTTTAAAGCCAGTCCCATTAGCATCTTCTTGTTTCCTCAGAAATTGTTCTCTAACAGATATGTTCTCACTGTCTGGTATCTTCGGGCTCTCTGCCTCTCTCTGCTCTCTGGGTGTCTCTCAGCCACCTCTTTGTGCCCCTCCATCTCTCCATCTTCACTCTTCCTTTTCTGCATCTGTCACTGGTTTCTCTCTCACTATTTCTGTTTCTACATCTGTCTCTATCTTCCCTTACTTCTCTAGATTTCCGCTACCCACCTTCCTCTCCACACACCCAATCTCCAGCATCCAGCATTTCCCACCTGATGGGGTACACAGACTTTCCTCTTTTTAAAAATACACTCTGTCCTTGATCTGTGTAAAGCGAGCATTGAACACTCAAGAGTGCTCCTTTGCAAGCAAATTTTAGGGAAAAGGACTCCATATAAGAATTGAGAAGGTAGAGCTGAAAAACTCAAAGATGAACCTTAAATAGGAGAGTGCCAAAATGAAGTAGCAAGTGCCAAACCAAAGAGGAAGAGACCCACGAGTACTTGACGTCTTTGTCATTTGGTTACTGGGAACTTAGCAAAAGCAGTTCCCACAGAGCAGTGTGCACAGAAGTGGATTCCAGTGAGCTGGGGAGTGAACAGGAGATGAAGAAGAGAAAACAGCAATACATTCTTTTCAAGTGTCTACTCTAAGCCAGGACCTTGCTGAGCTTCAGAAATACAATTGGGATAAAGTTTGACAGTCTCTGCCTGTAAGAGCTTTTATAGTCAAGTGGGAAATGAAACACTACAAAGAAACAACATGAAAATGGCATGATGATGATTTGAGAAAAGAAACATGGAGTGGTGTGGAAGCATATCAGAGAGGCATTGACATTGGATGCAGGTGGGTGATAGACACGGAGGGTGGGAGGCAGGGGGCATGATGAGAAATGTTCCTTTTTCTGTCTTAAGATGAAATTATCTGCAGATACAATTTATGGAGCTATGGCAGCCATCTTGTGACCATGAGGGACAACTCTGAGAATGAAAACCTACATGCTGTGGATGGTGAAGGGAAAAGGCAGAAAGCACCTCGGTTGGGTGCTTGATGACATTGGGCCTCTGAATTAATCAGTCTTGGAAATGATACACCCAGTGATAATATACCTGGTTGTTTAAGCTATATTTATATTTTTTAAAAATAATAATAAAAATAAATAAATAAAATAGGGCAAAGACTCCAAATCCTAGTCCCCCTCCTCTTCCTGGGCACATGGCTAGATGATATTTTCAGCCTCCTAAACAGCCATGTAACTGAGCTCTGGTCACTGGACTGTAAACAGAGGAAAGCACACCACTTCTGGGCCTGTGCAATAAGAGTAACTCTATGATTTATCCCCTGCTGTTGTCTGGAGACCTTAGATGTCACAAGATGAATAGGACAGAGCCTTCATCAGCCTGGTTCCTCTGATCACTGAACAGATGACTCACATTTTTAACTGTAATTAATAATACTGTATTGCATATTTGAAAGTTGCTAGGAGAGTAGATCTTAGAAGTTCTCATCACAAGAAAAAAATTTTTGTAACAATGAATGCTGATAGATATTAACTAGACTTGTTGTGATGATCACTGTTAAATATATACAAATATAGAATCACTATGCTATATACCTGAAAGTAATGGCAATTATACCTCAATAAAAATGTATATTTGAAGTAGATGATTAAATATACATTATATCAATAAAAAAGAAACAAGGTATAGCCAGAACAATATAAACACGAAACATTAGGGACTGAACTGTGAAAGGAAATGAAAAGCCAAGGTCGGACGAACATTTAAAGCATACAAATATCTGAAGAGTAGAGAAAACTTACTCATAAAAGAGATAGATAATTCTTGGTTAGAGAAGCAGGAAGGGACCAGGAAACAGTTGGCTTCAACCCAGTTTAACATCACAACCACTCACCCACCAGCCAATAATATTCATGACACTTGTCCTAGATTCATTCCATTGTTCCCAAGTTTCTCCCATTTTGACCCAGCTTCATACTGGTTTTTGGCATTTGCCTCCATTCCCCATTTAGAATCTCCCTCTCCACAGAATTTAGAATTAATACCTACCTTTTTGCTCACTTTGCTCTGGCTTCTGATTCCAATCTGCTTTCAGGAACTTTGGATTGATTTTTCTTTTACTATCTTTCTGAGCATTATGCTATCAAATATAGTTCTCCATCCAGCCAGTCCCTTAGAAACTGGCCATGACCCAGACCATGAAAACACTAATGAAAACCAACATGTGTTGGCTACTTACTAAAGTCAAACACTATATTAATTAATTTAATTTGTTTTAACAACAACCCTATACATTCATATTTCTACTATCCCCATCTTCAGATGAATTAACTGAGGTCACACATGGGTAAGACTGGGCCAAGATCCCAATCAGGCAGTCTGACTCCAGGATCTGCTTTCTTATCCACCATGCTATGCTGCGCTTCACGTGCTGCCCGGTTCATCCGATTCCTAAGAGCAGATTTTGAAAATTCCCAGCTTGACAATCAAAGTAACACAACATTCAAGAAGAAGTAAATGAATGCTTAATATTTCCAAACATTAAAGAGAAGTAAAAAATGAGGGCTGAAAAAGAAATTGGTGGCTTATTAACTATTTAGGGGTCAATAGTAGCCTTCTCTATAGCATGCTACTCCATCTGATGGGGTGATGGTACTAGATCTGGGGCTGTCTGTGGCATGCAAATTTAAACAGTTACATGAGGCCCTAAATGTAGGCTATTTTATCCAGAAGTTTGATGATGAAGGCAAGAGAGTCAAGAGGCAGAAACCAGGCACATTCTAAATAACATTTTTGACATGAGAATCAAGTGGGAGGTCTTCGAGGGTCTGGGCAGAAGAAGCTACTGGAGAAGAGATAGTTGAAGTGAGACAGGCAACTACTGACAGACCCCAGAGGCAAGGGATGAAATTAAGAACCCTGGTGGGCACCCACCTCCAGAGCTCCTCACAGAGGAACTAATTGGGAGAGAAGACTGCAGACAGAGTTAGGAGGTAGAAGGGGAAATTGAGAGCTTGAACGTTTGACTGAGACCATCTGTTTTCTCCAGGAAGTAGGAGGCAAGCCTTCCACCAAGAATAGCGTGGGTGAAGTGGAACCAGAAGCTTGCAAAAAGGGTCATAAAAGCATCGGAAGGGCCACCATGGGAAATGGGATAGGGGGCTGATGAGACGTGTAAGTAAAAGGATTGCTAAACAGCATCAAGGGCCCAGCTGAGGATGAAGCTCATAAGCTTATAATGGAGGAAATCAGCGTGATTATGTGTTTACTCCAGCTGGGCTCAGGCTTTGGCAGGAGGAAATAGCTAGTGGGGCTGCCCAGGATGAGGGTTTGAAAAACAGAGCGCTGCAGGAGACAGGGAGGTAAGAAAATAGACAGCTTCCTATACAGTCTTTGAAATTATTTTCATGGCTCCAGACTTAATAGGAAAAATGTTAATCTAGCAGGAGGATGACAGACTCAGAAAACAGGGAAACCTTGAAAGACTGACATCTGTAAGGACATACAGGGAGAGAAAGAAGGTATGAGAAGGAACAGCATTAGTGTTTGACAACAGTTTGGTTTTAATTTCCCTCTGCTCCCTATTTCTCTCTATTTTCTTACATTTTCCTGCCAGGGAATGATTTAACCTCCTAAATTTACTAGATTTCCACTACATACTAGTTACTCTTCAACTTCTATTTTTGCTAGGTAAATTGAGCCTCTCTCATTTGTTGCAGTTCTGTTGCTAGGTCATGTCCAACTCTTTGCAACCCCATGCACTGCAGCACACCAGGCTTCCCTGTCCTTCACTATCTCTCAGAGTTTGCTCAAACTCATGTCCACTGAGTCAGTGATGCCATCCAACCGTCTCATCTTCTGTCATCCCCTTCTCCTCTTGCCCTCAATCTTTCCCTCTTTTCCCCCTTGCCCTCAGTCTTTCAAAGTTTCTCCCATGGATCACATGAAATCCAAAGTTCATTCATTCACTAGCAGCTCAGGTGTGGTGTGTGGGTACAGGGACCTCCCCACCAGGGCACACTGCTAGGAGGGTGAAGGGCAGCCAGGGGTTCAGCCTCTACACTTTTCCCTCATCCAAGTGCATTTGTGCAGGGCATCCTTCCCCGGCTATATTTTCCAGTCCCAAGTGAGCCCAGTGAAAAAAAATGTTTAAAATATATTCAGCATTGTAGCTCTCTGGATTGGGAGTATAATCTTGATTTTATAAATGGATGTATGAAAATCTTCTGTGGAAAACATTTTTAATGATAAAAAGTAAAGGTGAATATAGACAAAGAAGTGCATAGCTAAGAGGTCTCTAAAGTACCTGTCTTTAAACAAAAGAAGCCCCATGTCAGATGAAGTGGCTAAATTCCCTCTCTGATGGTGACTGACAACCCCATCATATCAAGAAACTTAAAATTCAACGGTTCAGTGCTGGATTCAAAATGCTGGACACGTAAAGTGCAATTCTCTTGACAAGGTCAAGTATTTCAAATACATTTAACAAGTCCAGGAATAGAGAGTGGAACCAGGGAATGACAGGGCTGTCTCTGGAACTTCTAAAAGACATCGTCCTTTGGCCTCAGCTTCCACGTTCAAATCCGTGATTAGCAAGCCAGCTCAGACTCTGTAAACAGAATAGGATGCTGGAATGGGCCAGAAGCATGACTCTGCAGGAGAAAGGGGGCCAAGTACCTTCCCTCAGAGCTTTATATAAAGCTCCTTGAAGCCTTAGTATTTTTAGTTACCAAATTTATAACATCTACCCTCTCTCATTTTTTTTAAAGTCATATTAATCTACAGATAGAATAGAAAGATCTCTAAGACTAGAAATTCAGCATAATCTATGGAATCTGAGGAACAGCAATTGCCATATTTTATTTGCTGTTGTTGCTCAGTCCCTAAATTGTGTCCGACTCCTTGCGACCTCATGGACTGCAGCCCAGCAGGCTCCCCTGTCCATGAAGTTTTTCAGGCAAGAATATGGGAGTGAACTGTCTTTCCTTCTGATTCTCCTGACCCAGGAATCAAACCTGTATCTCCTGGGAGCAGGCAGATTCTTTACCACTGGGCCACCTGGGAAGCCCATCTATACTGAGCATAATATAATGTAACTGAAGACATTGTCTCCTTCCTGTGAAGAATGATGTTTTTTTCTGAACATGCAGGATAGTACAAGATTAATCTTTAAGGGATTCCCTGGTGGCTCAGTCAGTAAAGAGTCTGCATGCAATGCAGGAGACCGGGGTTTGATCCCTGGGTTGGGAAGATCCGATAAGAGAAGGAAATGGCAACTCATTCCAGTATTCTTGCCTGGAAAATCCCATGCTGGAGGAGCCTGATAAGCAACAGTCCATGAGGTCACAAAGAGTCAGACATGACAAGCACCTTCACTTATATTTAGGTTATAGTTTAGCTTATAGGTGTTTTTTTTTTGGTAATATAACCATGAATGCCCTTTAATCCAAACAATCAGAATGTATCTAGCAAAAGAGTATATGAACCATAAACTAATTTTAGTTTTACAATTAAAATAGCTATTGATGCCGTAGAAGACAGATCCTAAAAGAAATAAGAATTAGTGTCACTTGAACTCTTAATCTTTGGAATTGAAGTAGAAACTGAAAAAAAATATAGTTCATTTGTTTATTATTAATAGTTCTCCTGATAAGGACATTAGCGTTTACATCAATAACTGATTTACAGAGAAGACTCAGTCATGCATAAGTGAATACATATCTATGGAATTTAAATGACTACTTATCCCTTCTACCAGCAAAAATGCTTCTCAGCTACAAACTCTCACTGTCCATTTTAACAACATGAATATAAATTAATTGTAAGCTTATTAAAGAAAGACAGGATTCAGAATAAATGTCCATAATACATTGCAAAATCAAATATAGTTTTAAGAGTATATACAAGCTATGCCATCAGTTATTGCACTGGTAATTATATATTTACAAGTATGAACACATATGTACTTTGTGGTTAACACACAGAAATATGGAACTTGTATAATGTTTTCTGTAAAAGCATGCTGCTATGAAACTCCTCTACCCATGGTTTCTCAAAGTCCATCTTTTCTCAGTGAAGGGAAAAAAGGTAATGTGTATAAGTCTTAATCACCAGTCAAGTAATAGAGCAAGTAAATATTTGGGGCTTATGCTAGGCAACAAGGCCAAGAAAAACAGTGAAATATGGAAGGAGAATACAGCATCTAATTCTGTCCTATTGCACCATCACAACCTCAACTGTCTTACCAATACAAAAGGCAATTTTTGAAGCTCAATGCTCCTTATACCAAGAAGGTTGTGATTAAAAAAAAAAACCAAAAACACTACACACAGGAGACTATATTCAATATCCTGTAATAAACTATAATGGAAAATTTTAATTAAAAAAATAAAAAAGAAGTTTGCAATAAGGGTCTAAATTGTAAAAATAATGGAAAATAACAGGGACACAAAAGTGTGCTGATATTCCAGATGTGGATCAGAAGGCAATCACGTCCCCTAGTCAGAGGCTAAATGGAAATGTGTGAGTAGCGCTGCATTGTTTAGTATAATGGCTCATTAGGAACTCTAAGAAGAAAAATGCACTACGGGATCAAAAGTGATTTTCCAGAAGCAAAATAAAATCATCATTTGGGACCCACTGATCAGGCCTCTTTGTGTTATTCAGGAAGCCTGATCACCCTCTGGATTGTCTCACTTTATACCATCAACCTAAGTACCATAAAACACTTCTATCCAAATTCTGTGCTTCAAGATGGCTAGCTGGCTCTGTGTCACCATGTTGCACAAATTTAAAAACTAATATTTGAAATTTGTATAAATATTGTAAATATCCTAGGTTAACTGAAACTCAAATTGAAAGACAGGAATGAAAAGCTTCAGAGGCTTGACTCAATGATGAAGCATTACGTAAGTCATTTTTTGCATTCCATATTCTCAACTGCAATATGTAAACAATATGCACGGTCTAAGCAACTGTTACAATCAGCCATCTTGGGTTATACGTGTTGACCTTCTGCAATTTTCCATTGATAGAAGAGTAACATTGTCTACCTTCCTTGAAATCTACTAAAATTTATGACAACATCAGATTTATAAAGCAATCTCATATACCTAGTTTGTTTTATGCTATTTGAGTCCTGCGAGATACCAATGTCTCCATTTCACAGTTGAGTACAGATGAGTTCTGAAAGACTGAATGATAAATACTATCACTGATAAAGCACAATGGGAAAGTCAATTATTCTGACATGTAAGTGTATTTATAATTATAATAACTGAGCATGATAATATAAGGTATCTAAAAATATATGTAGGGCCTCCTAGGTGGCTCAGCAGTAAACAGTCCACCTGCAAAGCAGGAGATGCAGGAAATGAGGGTTCAATCTCTGGGTTGGGAAGATCCCCTGGAGGAGAAAATAGCAACCCACTCCAATATTCTTGCCTGGAAAATTCCATGGACAGGGGAGCCTAGTTGGCTACACTCTCTGGGGTTGCAAAGAGATGGAGTCAGACATGGCTGAGCACACACATACACAAACAAAAAAATCTGTAATTGAATCAATGGTATTTAAATGTGCAAATATTTTACAGAATTCAGATAATTTACTTAACTTCCATCCCAATCTCAATCAGCAATAAACATATATTGAATATCTTTCCATCATACAGCCTAACATTGCATCTCCTTTGTTTTGGTGTATATCTACAGGTATTCCTTAACCTTTGCCAGTCATCTTGTAAATTTGTGCCATTATTTCAAGGGTGATTAAATGAGAGTCTAGATAAAAGAGCTCCAATTCATCACCAAGATGAGAAAAGCTGCTAAAAGCATCAGTGAGTGAATAACATCTTTTTAAATAAAATTGAGCACATTAAAAGGGAGAGACTTTCCATAACTTACTTTTTAAAGCACATAGAAGCTACTATACTTTGAAGAAAATTCCAAGGATTTTGATGCTCTAATAATGTGATTTGATGATTATCAGTAATTACTTTGAGCAGTTGAACAAATTCAGAAATTCTGGGGGGCTGGTTCTGGGTTATCTTGGTTTGGTTTTTGATGAGAGCTCTGGCCTACCCAAGGTAATTCTACTTACTAGGGGTTTCCCAGGTAGCACCTGTCAATGCAGAAGGCACAGATTCAATCCCTGGGTTGGGAAGACTCCCTGGAGGAGGAAATGACAACCCACTCCAGTAGTCTTGCCTGGAGAATTCCATGGACAGAGGAGCCTGGTGGGTTACAGTCCATGTGGTCACAAAGAGTTGGACACGCTGAGCACTGAGGATACAACTCATTATTATTATTATCATAAGTACTATGTGGAAATAGGAAGGCAAAGATTCAAACTGTGTTCCACAATTTAAAAAAGCCATGAAGAAAACCATCTAAACAAATTATGTTCCACAATTAAAAAAACAAACCACGAAGAACACCCCTTTTCCTTTTATTCCTACGAAACCACAGGGGAGGTCGTCAATCAGCTTAGGTTTTATGCCTTATTGTATCATCACTCTTAAGGAGATTCTACTTTGAGGCATATGGTAACCATCTTCCCTAAAAGTTAGATGGATACTAAGTCACATCTATCTTTTCCATCACTTTTTTTTTGTTTTTAAATTAATTTTCATTGGAGTATAGTTGCTTCACAATGCTGTGTTCATTTCTACAGCATAGCAAGATGAATCAGCCAACATATACATATATCTCCTACTTTTTGGATCTCCTTCCCACTCAGATTGCCACATTACATTAAGTAGAGTTTCCTGTACTATAATATGGTCTCATCACTTTCAATACTATTTGAAGGTAAACAAGGTTCCAACACATATGTATCTGTATACAGGTACCAAGATAATATAACTACAGTTTCAGATGCTGAGCCAAGAATGGACCCATGAGATAAAATGCTGCAACTAACTTAGTTTTCTGCATCACAGTGTTACTTACAGAATGTTTTCTATCCCTGTCCTCCTTCCATGTAGATCACACCCATATTAAATAGACTAAAAAAGCCACAAGTACAGGAACGCTAGACATTTTGTCAGTCTCTGTTCGGTTCAGTCACTCAGTCGTGTCCGACTCTTTGTGATCCCGTGGACGGCAGCACCCCAGGCTTCCCTGTACTTCACCATCTCCCGGACCCTTAACATGACCAGGATCATAGGACATTGCTAGGCAGGCTCACTGTACATCAAAGGAAGGTGATGAAATAAGAATACATGAACACATGATGTTCTGCTGAACATATTTGGCAACTTAAATCTTAGACTGTTTATCTGCATGGGAGCTTATTGCTATAGACCACTGATTGAAGAACAATCACCAGAAATGATTTTTTTTACATTTTTGTAAACTATATTAACATATACACATAAAATGTTATAAATTATGTATTTTTTATATATTCATTTTGTATATACACATGTGTATCTAATTTAAAATAGATTAACCCACTGCATTATTACCAGGGCATCTTATGACTACAATTACTTCTATTTCTATATCCTCCTGTTCTAATTGGAATATTAGGAAAGTTTAGTTAATATGTAGTGTATGATAAATATTTAATTTTCTAAGCACACATTTTTTATAATAAGCCACTGTAAGTCTATACTTTTTCCGCATTCAACTTACATCTTTGACACAAATATCTTGTAAAAGACCACCTTGCAAAATTGCATTGGGACTGCTTATAAGTTGATTACATGTAGATAATAAAGAGGGGCTTCCCAAGTGGCTCTAGTGGTAAAGAACCCACCTGCCAATGCAGGAGGTGTGGGTTCAGTCCCTGAGTTGGGAAGATCCCCTGGAGAATGGAATGGCAACCCACTCCAGTATTCTTGCCTGAAAAATTCCATGGACGGAGAAGCCTGATGGGTTACAGTCCGTGGGGTCACAGAGCGTCAGACACAATTGAAGTGACTTAGCACACATGCACAGATGATAAAGAGAACAACCTCAAGAAGGAAAGAAAATGTCATTTAAAATAATTCCTGTCATTTAAAACTGTACAATCAATTCTTTTCCATTAAGGGGCAGATCAAACTTGGCAAGTTTTCTCTGCTGAACTTGATTAACCTGAATTTTGCCACCATTTCACTGTCACTTTAAATCATCTTTGCAGAAAAAACTGAGAAAACAGAAGTGTTTTCTAGGTTTGACAAGCAACAGCAGAACTGAAGTAAGGGAAGATAATGAACTCCCTGCTGTTGATTTCTTCCTACCTCCAGTTTTTGTTCTGGAGCTGGTAGTAGACACAACGCTAATGAGATCCTCTTCTGATGATTGAAAAGAAGTTCTGAAATGATTTGTTCATCTGGCTCCTGACTACTGTTGTTAAAAACACATTTTATAGATCACTTTATGATTCCCCACCTAGGAAGCTACAGAAGACTTCTTTGTTCACATAGAGAAGGAAAATCATCAGTTTCTTTTTGTTTCAATGGGTAATATATTTTCCTCAGTGGTAGAAAGAAATTTTTCATTTATTCTAAAGATTTTATATTAGATTTTATTTAATGATTCTAAATAATGATTTATTTGGTCTATTATCTATGGTGAATGAAAAAATAGCATGGTGATGGTGAATTCCTTTTGAAAATACTTTAGTATTGCCTATTTATTTTCTTGATAGTAAAGTAAGCAATGAAGCCATTCAAAGGGAGGAAATAACATATAAGAAACCAATGAAAAGTTTAAAGTAACAGGAACAGGAGAAAGGATAATCCACTTTAAACAAGTTAGGAGAATGGAGATTCTATGACATAAGTACTAATATATCAACAGTTCACTTGAAACGCAAAATCCTTCTTATACATATACACAGAATTTTATAGTGACATATGCCAAAATAAAAAAAATTGATGATGAATTTCCCATTTGGAGGAGGAGGAATTGGTTCCTCCATGTCTTATTCCTGCTCTAAATAAAATAAAATAAATCATCTGCTTCACACTGTCTGCCCTCCACCTCCTTCTGGGGACTCCAGACACTCCCAGTTTCCAATTTCTCCCAGTTACTCTACTTAGGATCACGCCTGTGTGTGTGGTAAGTCTCTTCAGTCATTTCCAACTCTTTGCAACTCTATGTGGGACATTCAAAATATGCAAATCTCAGTTTTCATGAACAGAGGAAAGGTGTGGATTTTATAAGCGTGTTGGGAAGAAATGTGCTTTTGGTGTAGAGAAATGGATGAATTCACCATTGACAAAAGGCAACAGAAAAAAAAATTAAATATAAGGCAGGTAGACAGGACAAATTAATACAAAAGTAGATCTTCCAGAAAAATAGTACATTATAAACTCAAATTATAATAAGTAAACAGAGATAACTCAAAGTTAGGATGAGGAAGAGGGACAAGGAAGAGAAAACTATATATATATATATATATACACACACACATATATATACACAGAAATGTATACTAATATATACATATATATATAAAACTATATATATATACATAAAACTATATATATATATAAAACTATATATATATATATATATATATATATATATATATATACACACACACAGAAGGGAATGTGCTGGAATTGTGGTGTCTGTGCATATGGTAGGAGGGAGGCTGGAAGATGATGGAGAGGAATACATTATCCCATTTCTGCCCCTTCATATTCATCTTTGCTACTTCTATTTTCCTCTAATCTCAGGATATTTCAAGGCCAATATTTTGGAATTCAGGCGTCCTTTTATTGACAAGTTGGCTGATAAAGCTATAATTAATTTTACTGATTATACTGGAGTAAAAATTGTACTCAGGGACATTTTATTTACTGAAATTTGTTTCAATTACTATACCTAAGACCTTCTTTCATTTCATTTCTGTACAAGGAGAAACAGAGGCCTAATGTATCCTATAAAAGGCTTCCCTGGTGGTTCAGATGGTAAAGAATCTGCCTGAAATGTAGGAGACTCAGGTCCAGTCCCTGGGTAGGGAAAATCTTCTGGAGAAGAGTATGGCTACCCACTCCAGTATTCTTGCCTGGAGAATTCCATGGACAGAGGAGCCTGGTGGACTACAGTCCATGGGGTTGCAAAGAGTTGGACACAACTGAGCGACTAACACTAGCAACTAGCTGCTGCTGCTAAGTCATTTCAGTCGTGTCTGACTCTGTGCGACCTCACAGACGGAAGCCCACCAGGCTCCCGTTCCTGGGGTTCTCCAGGCAAGAACACTGGAGTGGGTTGCCCTTTCCTTCTCCAGTGCATGAAAGTGAAGAGTGAAAGTGAAGTCGCGTAGTCTTGTCCGACTCTTCGCAACCCCATTGACTGTAGCCTACCAGGCTCCTCCATCCATGGGATTTCCCAGGCAAGAGTACTGGACTGGGGTGCCATTGCCTTCTCCAAGCAATTAGATAGTGCCCTTTGAAAAATACTACAAAACTATTAGTTCAGTAGATTTTCAAATGTGTCTGGGACAATCTGTTAACTTCTTGAGCAAAATGGTGCTCTGGGTCTATTTTTTTACCTTTAAAAATCTATTAACTTCCTCTTAATACTAGTCCTGATTTTTGTGGTAGTTTTATTTGAAAGAAAATGAAATGATTCCAATGAAGATTGGAGCATCCAAACTGAGGGTCTTTAGAAAATTTTCTCATGTATTACAACTTTCCATTTTAAAAAGGTATCCATGAATCATTCTGATTTCTACATCTGCTATCTCTCCTCCTTCACAGGAATTTTGTTTCTGTTTCATTTTCTATTTTGCTTTGAAAATTCTTCATGAATGCAGTGACCTCTTAAATGGGGTTCCTACTCTCCAAGTGGTATCCAAACCACATGGTAGAATGCAGAAGAAAACATAAACACATAATCTAGAAAATAAATTAAACCTTCTACTGCTACATCGCTTTAGTCGTGTCTGACTCTGCAATCCTATGGACCATAACCCACCAGGATGCTCTGTCCATGGGATTGTCCAGGTAATATTACTGCAGAGGGTTGCCACGCCCCACTCCAGAGGCTCTTCCTGACCCAGGGATCGAATCCACATCTCCTGTGGCTCCTGCATTCCAAGTGGATTCTTTACTGCTGAACCATAGGGAAGCCCAAATTAAGCCTCATTAATAATTAATAAACTGTGGAAAATTCTGAAAGAGATGGGAATACCAGACCACCTGACCTGCCTCTTGAGAAACCTGTATGGAGGTCAGGATGCAACAGTTAGAACTGGACATGGAACAGACTGGTTCCAAATAGGAAAATGAGTACGTCAAGGCTGCATATTATCACCCTGCATATTTAACTTATATGCAGAGTACATGAAAAGAAAGCTGGGCTGGAGGAAGCACAAGCTGGAATCAAGATTGCTGGGAGAAATATCAATAATCTCAGATGCAGATGGCACCACCCTTATAGGAGAAATTGAAGAACTAAAGAGCCTCTTGATGAAAGTGAAAGAGGAGAGTGAAAAAGTTGGCTTAAAGCTCAACATTCAGAAAACTAAGATCATGGTATCCGGTCCCATCACTTCTGGCAAATAGATGGGAAAAGAGTGGAAACAATGGCTGACTTTATTTTTGGGGGGGCTCCAAAATCACTGCAGATGGTGACTGCAGCCATGAAATTAAAAGACATTTACTCCTTGGAAGGAAGGTTATGACCAACCTAGATAGCATATTAAAATGCAGAGACATTACTTTGCCAACAAAGGTCTGTCTAGTCAAGGCTATGGTTTTTCCAGTAGTCATGTATAGATGTGAGAGTCAGACTATAAAGAAAGCTGAGCACAGAAGAACTGATGATTTTGAAGTGTGGTGTTGGAGAAGACTCTTGAGGGTCCCTTGGACTTCAAGGAGATCCAACCAGTCCATTCTAATGGAAATCAGTCCTGGGTGTTCATTAGAAGGGCTGATTTTGATGCTGAAGCTCCAATATTTTGGCCACCTGATGCGAAGAGCTGACTCATTTGAAAAGACCCTGATTTGGGGAAAGATTGAAGGCAGGAGAAAAAGGGGACAACAGAGGATGAGATGGTTAGATGGGGTCACCGACTCAATGCACATGAGTTTGGGTAAACTCCGGGAGTTGGTGATGGACAGGAGGCCTGGCATGCTGTGGTTCATGGGGTCGCAAAGAGTCGGACACGACTAAGCGACTGAACTGAACTGGTCTCTCCTAAGCACATTTTATCCTCCTCACATTGGTCATATATAATCTAGGGTTATAGATGCAACTTGAGAGGGAAAAAGGAATTTCACAGTTTGGGGATAGTTGACAAAGGCACTCTGAACTCCTTCCTTTGAAAATAATATAGTTTGGTGTGTCTGCTTTTTAGGAGATTTATAGCAATCACCTTAACAGTAGAATATTATAATGTATGTATTAGTGTTAATGCCACAACAAATCACTACAAACTTAGCTGCTCAAACAACATAAATTTATTATCTTACAGTTCTTCAGGTCAGAGGTCCTACATGAGTCTCGCAGGGATAAAGTCAAGAAGTCAGCAGGCTGAGTTCCTTTCTGGGGGTACTGTAGAATTATTTTGTTTCCTTGCTCATTTGAGTATTGCTGGCAAATTTCCATTCCTCATGGTTGTATGACTGTGATCTCCATTGTCTTGCTAACTGGCAACTGAGGGCTATTCCCTGCTTCTAGAAGCTGCCCTACTCCTTGTCTCATCACACTTTTCCTCTGTTTTCAAAACCAGCAACAATAAGGCAAGCCCCTCTCATGTTTTGAATCTCTATTCCCTTCTGTCTCCTTGCATCTCTCTTATCCATTCTTCTGTCTTCCGTTTCCATTTTTGAGAATTCATGTGATTACAGTGGTCCCACCTTGATATTCTAGGATAATCAATCCCCCCATTTTAACTCCCTTCATCTTAAAGTTATGTGGCAAAGTTTCTTTTCCCAAATAAGATAACATACCAAGAATTCTGGGGATTATTTGAGGGACCATTATTCTGTCTACCACACCTTGAAATTGTTTTGTGTAATACAGAAGTTCTCCTGCAAACTTGTGTGTGTGTGTGCGTGCTCAGTCACTCAATTATGTCCAACTCTTTGTAACCTCATGGACAATAGCCTGCCAGGCCCCTCTGCCCATGGGATTTTCCAGGCAAGAATACTGAGCCGTTTCCAGGGTATCTTCCTGACTCGGGGATCGAACCCACGTCTCTTATATCTCCTGCATTGGTGGGTGATTCTTTATCATTGTGCCATCTGTGACATTTTGTGTCACAAAGATGTTGACCTGCAACCTTGCACCATAATAAATAAACATTAAAAATAAAAATTTACCTAGCTTTTAAAATATCTACACAATGAAGTTTTGGCCCAGTCTTTTAAAATATTAAAATATTCCATCTTCAAATTGCAAAAACAGCTACTGATTGACATTGGCAAAGATTGAAAATCCCTGAGTAAATTTCAATAAAAACCTTGGTATATTTGATAAATGAGGTTTAAGTGCTAGTAAATGATTTAGTAGTGTACCAACCAGGCACTTCTGCCATTTTCATTGACTAAGAACTGAGAGTGTGCTTAAAATGAGTTGTCAACATGAAGTGAACTGTTAAAACTTATATCCCCATGAAACTGCACACCAGTGTTTAAAGCAGCTTTACTTATAATTGCCGAAACAAAAGCAACCAAGATGTCTTAGAGTAGGTGAATGAATAAAGAAACTATGGTACACCCAGACAATGGAATATTATTCACTGCCAGAAATAAATGAGCTTTCAATCCATAAACAGACATGGCGGAAACTTGAGTGCATATTACTAAGTGAAAGAAGACAATTTGAATAGCCATTCCAATATTCTGGTGGATTCCAACTATATATTCTGAAAAAGGCAAACTATGAAAACAGTAAAAAGATCAACTGTTGCCAGTGGTTGAAGATATAGAGAGGAAAAAATAGGTGGAGTATATTGGATTGGAAAGGTAGTGGAAATACTCTATGTGAAGTGAAGTTGCTCAGTCGGGTCCAACTCTTTGTGATCCCATGAACTATAGCCTACCAGATTCTTCCGTCCATCGGATTTTCCAGGCAAGAATACTGGAGTGGGTTGCCATTTCTTTCTCCAGGAGATCTTCCCAACCCAGGGATTGAACCTGGGTCTCCCACATTGTAGGCAGAGGCTTTACCGTCTGAGCCACCAGGGAAGTTACTCTATACGATGCCATAAAAATGGATACATATCATTTTACATTTGTCCAAAGTCATAGGATGTATGACACCAAGAGTGAACCCTGCTGCAAACTATGGGCCTTGGTGATTATGACGTGTTAGTATAGGTTCATCAGTTGTAATAAATGTAGCACTCTTGTGGAGGATGTTGATACGGGGGGATACCATGTGTGTGTATGAGCTAGGGATTTATGGGAAATATCTGAATAATCCTCTTGATTTTGCTGTGAATCTAAAACTACTCTTAAAAAACAGTCTTAAAAATAAATGTTTTTTTAGAAAGTGAAATGACCCAGATTTTAGGATCATCTTATGAAATATGAAAAATATATATATCAAATGAGCGGGGGGTAAAGGATTTTTAAGACAAAATCTAGAGCTTCCCTGGTGGCTCTGTAGAAAAGAATCCTCCTGCCAATTCAGGAGACACAGTTTCTATCCCTGATTAAGGAAGATCCCACGCGCTGTGGAGCAGCTAAGCCTGTGTGCCACAACTATTGAGCCCATGCTCCACAACAAGACAAGCCACACAGTGAGAAGCCTGCACATCGCTACTACAGAGTAGCCCCTACTCGCTGCAACGAGGGAAAAGCCTCTATAGCAACAAAGACCCAGCACAGCCAAAAATAAATAATAAAATGGATAAAATTATTAAAAAAAAACAAAACCTATTTATATTAATTTCATCTTCATCTCATCTCTTAAAAGGGATATTTGTATTTTTAAACAGATATCCCTAATATAGCTTTAATTTACACAACAAATAAATATACTGTTATAAGTAAATATCCCTTATAAATAAATATCAGTATACATGTATACTTATAGTGCATGTCTTACATTTTTACTTATAGTTGTGAGTCACATAATTGAAAATTACACTAAGAAGTTCACACTAAATATATCTGGTTGCTAAATTACAAGTTAAAACTACAAAAAAAATTCTTCTTAATCTGGTATCATCACTTTTGTAAGAGTTTTATAACCAGCAAGTTAGATCCTGATTTGTCATCATTTCAATTTGCCACTCAAAATGTCACAAAAAGAATGGTTACCAAGGAGCCCAAAATCTTTCCATTTTGGAAATACTCAACAAACATTTTCTTAATACCTCTTTTCTAATAGGCAACTGAATTTTAAACATTAAATTTTAAAAGTCACTGAAACATTTGAGATCTCATTTACTTCTTCAGGTAGAAAATTATATTTTCTGGTTATCTGAATACATATTTCCTCATTTCTTGCTGTGAAAACATCCAAATAAGATTTTTAAACTGCTTTAGCAAAACCTCTGATTTTCTAGGTTCCTCTATGGTTGTTGTGTAATGGATTTTTTTTTTTTTTTGACTAGGAAAAAGCTAGTCTCCAGCAAAGATGTATATATTGTTAACCAACGTGTCAATAAATTTCTAATTATTTTCATAAATTTATTTTTCTTTGGCAGAATGGATATTTCCCATCTCAAGTCATACTGTGTGTTTGTGGCTAGTCAACATATACAGCTGGGTCCCTCTAAAGACAGAAGTTAAATCCATCCTACTTACCAAACTATTCCCTGAGCCCCAGAGCCAATAGGCTTTAGATTCTGGTAGCGTTTGAGAACCGTGAACGTTGAGTCTCCCACTTCCACGCTATAGAACTGGTTGTCAACTTTGCTTTTGCTCATGTTGTAATGTTTGGCAATATATGACACATCCACTTGTTTATCGAATCCCTGTGGAAAAGGACAACAGAATCATGAGACAAGTGAACAGCCAGAATGGCAATGAGCTGCAGAGAAGCCTGTTCTTTCAATGATTACTAATACTTTGTCATCTGTGATCCTTATATAAACCCGCATTTCACACAGGAAAAAATATCTATTAGTCCATACATGATAATCTGGAGTAAAAAAGCTTAGCAATGTGCAAATAAAAATTTGTTTTCAATATTAAAACTATTTATGATAAAATATTCTTAGATCTGCATCTTTTCTGAAATGCTTCACTGAAACCATTTATTTATGCAGCAAACACCTACCAAACATATACTGGCCCCAGAGACTATGTTAGATATTAATACTTCAAAGATGATCCCGGATCATCTGTTGTAACAGCCATATGAAGAAGAATAAAAGAATGTATTTGGGTCTTCCCTAGTGGTCCAGTGGCTAGGACTCTGTGCCCTCAATGCAGGGGGCCCAGGTTCAATCCCTGGTCAGGGAACTGCTCTCAGATGCCGCAACAAAGAGTTGGCATGCCACGAGTAAAGATCTCACATGTCACAACTAAGACCTGGCATAGGCAAATAAATAAACTAAATTTTTAGAAAAAGAGCAATGAGGGCCAATTTGCCTTTAAAAAAGGTTGTATCTAAATCCTTTTCTCAGAAAGAAATGAGATATAAAATAATGTATAGTTTTAATTTGGAAAATTTGAATTAAACAGTTTTGACTTCTTTTGTTCTCAGTAATACCAAAAGTGCTACTATCCTGCACTGAAAGATTTTAGTCACTAACACTGTTCTAAAATACCACATGACAGCTTTTTTATTTATTTCAAGCTTAGATTTTAAGTATCCCAATTCCTATATCTTAAATAAAATTAATTAAAAATTTTCTATATCTTTCATTTATCATTAAGAGAAATTCTATTAATTATATTTAGCAATTGAAGAAATTGCTATTTTGAATCATGATTTATAAATATGCATAATGTAAATATCATTATCCATGATCATTGTTTATGCATAAATGATCTTACATTGCTTTCTATGACATTAAGTAGTTTGGATTCTGTAGTGAGAAGGGACATTACAGACTATTATCCAGCCTTTTCCTTGTGGCACACATTGGTGGATGCCTACCCAAAAAGTCATTCGTTTTCTTCTTGCTGATGTTGTTCAGGTTTTGAGCACACACACATGCTCCATGGGTTCCTTCCAAGTTCCAGCACTTGACAACTGAATAATCTAAACCAGTGGTTCTCTGTAGAGGTGGTGCAAACCCTTAGCAGGCATTTGGGAGACCTGTGGACATGTTTCGGTTGCCACAATAATAGGAGATGTGGCTTATCAACCGGTGCTAGTGGTCTATGAGTGGGACATTCTCCACTCATGATGAATGGGACATTCCCGCGCAGTGAACAATTTTCTATGTACCTTATAATTTTTGAGCATGCCAAAGTTTTAACTAGTGAAAAATAAAACAAAACTGGTTTTAATGTTCTGAGCCCAGAATGTAAACTAAAGGTCTTTGTATGGTTTTAACATACACTGACCTCAGAAAATCTAATTCTCGCAGAATATGGAAGAAAAGTTAAACCTTCTCAGGCTCTGAATTTCTAGGTGATAATAAAACCATTTCCCTAGACATTTTAAAAATATTTTTAACTTGAAGGATAACTGCATTACAATATTGTGTTGACTTCCACCATACATCAACATGAATCAGTCATAAGTATACGTATGTCACCTCCCTCTTGAACCTCTCCCCCACTCGCACCCCACCCCACTCCTCTAAATTGTCACAGAGCACTGGGTTGAGCTCCCTATTCCTGTGCAAAACTTTCCACTAGTTATCTATATTCCATGTGGTAGTGTATATATGTTAATGCTACTCTCTCAATTTGTCCCACCCTCTCCTTCCCCTGCTGGGTCTAAAATCTGTTCTCTATGTCTGTGTCCCTATTCCTGCCTTGTAATGGGTTCATTAGTATCATTTTTCTAGACTCCATATATATGCCTTCATATGCCAAATTTTTTTTTCTCATTCTGACTCTTCACTCTGTTTAACAGGCTCTGTGTTCATCCATCTCACTAGAACTGACTCAAATGCATTCCTTTTTGTGGCGGAGTAATATTCCATTACATATATCCTTAGACATTTTTGGCATTTCATTTCTAATTAAAAAATTGAAATGGAAGTGCAAACTAATTTGCCCTAGTATGCTTTTAGAAGGGGGAAAGCAGCATCAGTGATGCAAATGAGGAGAATACAATGAGGACTGTGTGGACATGGTGGCAAAATCTACGAATCTAGTGCAATCTTAAGACCACAGACAGACTTGAGAGCAGAATACTCGTGACAGATATAGTCTATGATTGGGATTCATAGGCTAGCAACAATCCAGTACCAAAGCACACAGACCTCAAAGAACAGAGTGGACTATGTTAGGAATCTAGGTTGTTTGAACAGAGACTGAAAATTCAAGTCATTTACAAATACAGGGATGAGAGGTTTGAAATTCAGGAGGCAGTCTATGAAGCACAGAACAGAAAATTAAATAAGACTATTAAGAATCAGAGCATTGTAAGCCCATTCACGGGAGACTAAACAGAGTTTCGGAGAAGGCAGTGGCACCCCACTCCAGTACTCTTGGCTGGAAAATCCCATGGACAGTGGAGCCTGGTAGGCTGCCGTCCATGGGGTCTCTAAGAGTCAGACACGACTGAGCAGCTTCACTTTCCCTTTTCCCTTTCACGCATTGGAGAAGGAAATGGAAACCCACTCCAGTGTTCTTGCCTGGAGAATCCCAGGGACAGAGGAGCCTGGTGGGCTGCCGTCTATGGGGTCACACAAAGTCAGACAGGACTGAAGCGACTTAGCAGCAGCAGAGTTTATAATTTAGACAATGGGTGTGGACAATACTGTTGTTTATTCTAACAACAGTATCAGGAACTGTTCTCCACATCTATAATCCATTTCTACTCTAGACTTTTTTTTTTACATATTGGTAAAGTAACCCTAATAAAGTCATTTTTCCTCTCAACTAGGAAAGGTTAAATAAATCGTAGTTAGACTAACAAGTGAATTTCATCTGTCAAGGTTGTACATGCGTGCTATGTCATTTCAGTCATGTCCGATTCTTTGTGACCCTATTCACCATAGCCCGCCAGGCTTCTCTGTCCATGGGATTCTCCAGGCAAGAATAGTGGAGCAGATTTCCATGCCCTCCTCCAGGGAATCTTCCCGACCTAGGGATCGTTCCCACCTCTCTTATGTTTCCTGCATTGGCAGGCGGATTCTTTATTGCTGAGCCACTGGGGAAGTGCCACCCCCCCACCTCAAGGTTAATTTGGGAAGAAATGCCTGACTTCCCATTTGTCATGTTCTGACTCTTCTTTACATTCTTTACTATTCTAATTCTGATCACCCACAAGATTCTTAGCACACACTAGTCTCATCAAACCTAAGTAATCTATTTTATTTCCCCCCCAAGTAGTCTCTTCACCTCTGGAATGCCACTTATTCCAGCTGCACTCTATGTTGTGTAGTGATCCTATGTAATGATCCTTTTGTCTCAGACCTCTGACACTGGAGACAGAACAAAAGGATAAGGTCCCCGCCTAGATGGAGACAGTCAAACAAGTAGGGAGTTAAAATAGAGATGATGTAGCTTAGGGCAGAATACAGAAAAGATGCTGGGAGCAAACAGAGAGTAGCAACTAATTACCTGCCTACATTCATTATCATTAATTCATTCAACTACTACGCATAAAACAACCACAGATGCCAAGCCATGGTTTAAAATTGGTTATGTTGAAAAGAAGACTTGATTTGTGTTTTCTCTGGCTAACCTTATGCCCAGTCCTGCCCCTCTAACTGGTTCTCAGATGTGAATGTGCGTCTGGACCACCTGCGGAGCTTGATCAAATACAAATCACTGATATAACACCTCAGAGATTTGAATTCAGGCCATCAGGAGACGTCCTGAGGGTCAGGAGATTAGTAGGCAGTCCAGGCGGTTCTGATTTGAGGATTTGAGCAGCACTAAAACGTCCGTCTCCCAGTGTGCTCCTTGGAGCATCCATATTGGCATCACCGGCAGACTTGTTTAGAACTACGACTGCCTCCCTCTCACCCCAATCCTATTGAATCAGGAACTCTGGAGTCCAACATCTTACTTTAATAAGCCCTATAAGTGTTCTGATGGATGTTGAGAATCACACCCTGGAGTGAAGGACAGCCTGAAGCCTGTGAAACAGATCATACAGCTCTGCCTGAGATACTGGCAAAGTGAAACACTTATAACACAGCAGAAATAATATTTCTGCATCTACATCAGGGAACACACTCTGTGTCTTTACATATTGCCAAATTCCATTGTCCATGGCAAACACAAACTGGCAACCAGAATTCCTAATTAGGGCAAGGATTTATCCTATATCTCAGATTCAAGTATTTGAAAGAGACACACTGCTCCATACTCAAGGACTAACAAAGTCTTGGTTCTCATACAGGTCACCAGCTGGCCAAGTGCTATGTAATAGAGTAAAACATTTCATCCCAGAAATTGTTGACCCACCAAGAAGTACCCTGTAATTTTTCCCACTGCATGCCTGGAGCAGGACTTTTCTCATAAAGGGGAAGCTATAAATGGACTTGGTTGTAGTTTGGTAAAATGTTTTAAACAATCACAGAGCTTAGACTAAGAGCAAAATTTTAGCTACAAAAGTATTCCTTGTCAAAAAGAAACAAATTAAAGCTACTCAAATGAAATAGCTAATGCCCTGACACATTTTCTAAATTAAAAATTACTCAGTGATCTTTTTTATCCATTTCAGAGAATATAATTTCTTACAACAAGATTGAAAATCATCATTTTGAAGTTTGTGAATTCACACACACACACACAATTTCCTTCCTTAATTTCCATGCAGTCTCTCTTTTCATGACTATAAAGGTCAAATATAAACTCTTCTCTAAAAATGTGCCTATGAAAATATGCTATTAAGCATACTATAGAAAATGTGATCAGTGATAAAGAGATTTTCATCAGTTTTATATTTTAATATATTCTTGGTTCATATCCCAGAACTGATGATTTGAACTCAAGAAGGGAAGAACCAAAAATTCATATTAGAAAAGTGTGAGTGTGTGTTCAGTCATAGTTGACTCTTTGTGACCCCATGGACTGTAGCCCACCAGGTTCCTCTGTCCATGGGATTTCTCAGGCAAGAATACTGGAGTGGATTGTCATTTCCTACTCCAGGGGATCTTCCTGAGCCAGGGATAGAACCCACAGCCCCTGAGTTTCCTGCATTGGCAGACAGATTCTTTAGCACTGCACACTACCCAGAGAGCCCATTGGAAAGGTATGACTTTAGTTTAAGGCCCATAGATTAAGGCAGAGATTCTGATGTTTCTAATACAGATTAGAACTTCCTGAAGAGTTTATAAAACAGATTGCTGAGCCCCACTGAAAAGTTTCTGATTCAGTGGGACAAAGATAAGACCAAGAGTTTGTATTTCTAATAAGCTTCACAAACTTCAACAATCACTATTTTGAAGAACAGTAGATGTAAGAGATTTCACTACTCAAAAAGCGCTAGTTGAAGAAGCCAAAACTCAAAGAAATGCAGGTTAAACCAAGTAAACAAAGGACGTGGAAGTTAAAAATAGTGCTGAGATGACCTTCCTTGGTACCAGCCCCCCTATAATAGGCCCAGATGTCGTATTCCCCAGGATATGTTCTCCTACCTCACAGGTGCAATATAGTGCCCAGTCAACTTTACCTCATTTATTGCATGGAAATAAACATTCCATGACCTATTTATATTAAATTTATATAAAACATGGGAGGAATGTATGAAATTCACAAGTATTCATAAATGCTCAACAAAATGAAAAGTCTCTTTCCAGAGAAGAAACTAAGATGTTGATGAAATTAATTATAAATAAGAAATGTTACATTAAAAATGATAAATATCACAATGGTAACATTTGGAGATCAATACGGCTCAAAATAACTACAAGTTTAGAATAGCCTATTCTATTATTGACTCAAATTATTTTTAGAAGTATTTAACTCATTCTTTCACCGAATACTAATCTTATATTTAAATGACTTGACAATTTACTTGATACAGACATAATAGGATTTTCCTCAAAAAAATTCAAAACAAACTTATTTCCTCCCTTTCCCCCATCTGCCAAAAAAAAAAAAATTAAGCTAAATTGAAAGAAGACTTTACTGTTGCTAGCAGTTTGGTAGGCAGAAAGGAAATCTGAATAGAACCTGTTCTGTGAAAAGACTGCATATTACAGAGACCTATAAAAAAGGGGGGGGGGGGCCTTGTTTCATGATTCCCTATCATCAGTTCAGTGGCTAGCATTGCTTCGGAATTTGCAAAGGAAAACATGTTACTGATCCTATCTTGCAGATGTCCAAAGCCTTGGTTGCATTTTTCTCAAATTTAATGACCTGTATGCCATCCCCTCCCCATTTTCATTTGTGCATGGCTGGCCAATGTTACTGCCAGTCAATTCCTGAGCAGGAAGCATTAAGGTTTAAGAATTTTTAGATGTTAAGTTTCCTTAGTTTCTCTTGAATGATAGAACCGAAAAGATCATCAGACCTGGGTTAATTCTGCACTTAATATTTATAAAACCAAGCAACTTTATTTTTCACTTCATTTATTATTTATATTCTGTGTGGTTTCAAAAAGGATTTGTGCAGTTCACCATAAAAGATATAGAAACAATAAAACCATTAAATCCGGTTTTAAGAACAAATGTCAAATAAAGCAGGCTGACAGATGACAGCTTTACCAGAAGACCTAATTACAAACGCCTACTGTCTGGGACACAAAAGTTAGTGTCATGCTTACAGCAAACCAAAGAAAAACATGACAACAACCAAGCCACAGTGAGTGGCTTTGATTTGTTAATTTCATGAAGTATATCAAACAATAGTTCATAGGAAAAGCAAAATTTCTCAACCCTAAGGGAAAAAATATTCAACAGTTCATTATATAACCCTGGAATCAACCAACAGGCAGTAGATGTAGTATTTTTTCACCAAAGACATAGAACTCTACTTCATACAAGTCACATGATACCAGTTCTCAATAAGGCAGGGGGAGAAAGATGAACCAGCATTAATCACTCACCGAGTAAAGGTGAACTTTATATTCTGTTAAATACTATATTCAGTGCTAACAACAGGTAGGGATAGTGGCATACAGAGTTGTTAATTGGCTCAAAGTCTTGGAACCATTATTTATTAATAGTTGTACCGATTAATATGAATTGAAGTTTGTCCAACTTCAAAACATGCACTTTTCTTTTACTAAACTATTCATTTGTACAGCTAAAATAACTTAGAACTGTGATGTTGTTTTCTTATGAAAAAGTGAGCTCTAGGAATAGAGCTTAAGAGAGAAGAATGAGTAACACATCCTACTCTTTCACTGATCAATTGTCTCAGTCTGGAGTTTGAAGTTCATTGAATAGTTCAGGATTGAAGTAGACAGTCTTGTGTTGGTGATGGAAATCTGGATTTTCAGAGCTGCCCAGAAAATGTATTTGTTAAATGCTTGTAGTGAAAGTGAAAGCCGCTCAGTAGTGTCTAACTCTTTGTGACCCTGAGGACTATACAGTCCATGGAATTCTCCAGGCCAGAATACTGGAATGGATAGCCTTTCCCTTCTCCAGGGGATCTCTCCAACCCAGGGATCAAACCCAGGTCTCCTGTATTGCAAGTGGATTCTTTACCTTCTGAGCCACAAGGGAAGCCCAAGAATACTGGAGTGCATGTTGAATGCTTACTAAGCACCTATCGTGTGCCAGGCACAATTGAAGATGCTCTGGATGTGATGTTCATCTAGCTCAACAGGATAGCCAAGATGAATCCACTACAAAACACATCTCCAAAAAATGAACTGGTCAATCTGTTGGATAGTATTTTAGCATTGATATTGGATACTGAAAACTATCTGCCAAAAGTGATGATTCTGCTTTTGACACAAGTGATAATGAGCTCTTTAGTCTTGTAGTTATGACCAATATATTGAATTGCTCATGATGTCACTCCATGATTGAAATATAAAGTCAGCAGGAACACTGCCTACTTCTCTGTTTGTTATGCCAGAAAGGCATGTGTTGAATCCATTTAAAATCTAAATCAAATAGTCTGCATATGAGTTTTAAAGGGGAGATTTGAGACAATCTTTAATGACATTAAGGATGATTAAGGTTGCTGAAAAAGTAATTGTGGTTTGGGACTGTGAATTGTAAATCATTAAAACTAGGCTCAAACACATCTTTATTAATCAAAATAGGAACCATTACAATCAACATATTTCTGCCAACAAGAAATAAATTTGTTTATTCCTGTAGCATAAAAATCCTTGCTTTGGGATTCAGTGAACTCTTAGGAAGCATTTTCTGCGTTCTGCTGGTTATGGAAGCGTTTTCCCTCCAAAGAGTTCTCAAGATGCTTGAAGAACTGGTAGTCAGTTGGCAAGAGGTCAGGTGAATACGGTGGATGAGGCAAAACTTCGTAGTCCAATTCATTCAACTTTTGAAATATTGGTTGTGTGACGCGCAGTCGGGCATTGTTGTGGAGAAGAATCAGGCCCTTTCTGTTTACCAGCTGCAGGTGTTGCAGTTTTTGGAGCATCTGACCAATTTGCTGAGCATATTTCTCAGATGTAGTGGCTTCACCATGATTCAGAAAGCTATAGTGGCTCAGATGGGCAGCAGACCACCAAACAGTGACCGTGACCTTTTTTGGGGGGTGCAAGCTTGGCTTTAGGAAGTGCTATAGAGATTCTTCTTGGTCCATCCACTGAACTGGTCATTGCTGGTTGTCATATAAAATACACTTTTAGCGTCATGTCACAATCTGATCAAGAAATGGTTCACTACTTTTGTGCAGAATAAGAGAAGATGACACTTCAAAAGAACAAATTTTTTGATTTTCAGTCAGCAAAGATTGAAGACAGGAGGAGAAGGGGATGACAGATAATGAGAGGGTTGGATGACTCATTGGATATGACTTTGAGCAAACTCTCTGGGAGGTGGTGAACGACAGGGAAGCCTGGAGTGCTGCAGTCCATGGGGTCGCAAAAAAATCAGACACAACTTAGTGACTGAGCAACAACAAGAGGCACCCACTTATTGAAGGTTTTCACCTTTTCAATTTGCCTCAAATGCTGAACTACCACAGAGCAGTCAACAGTGAGTTCTTCAGCAACTTCTTGTGTAGTTGTAAGAGGATCAGATTCAATGATCCTCTTGGTTGGTTGCTGTCACCTTCCGATGGCCAGCCAATGCACTCCTCATCTTCAAGGCTGTCATCTCTTTTGCAAAACTTCTTGAAGTACCACTGCATCATACTTTCAGCAGCAGTCCCTGGGCCAAATGCGTTATTGATGTTGTGAGTTGTCTTTGCTGCTTTATGACCCATTTTGAATTCAAATATGAAAATCACTCAAATTTGCTTTTTGCCTAACATCATTCCCCTAGTTAAAAATAAATATAAAATAAACAGCAAGTAATGTCATTAGCAAAAAAATAAAAGTGAGAAATGCACATTAAAATGATGTACAGCATAACATTTATTTAAGAATGTATTCCCATATCTAACAGCAAAGTTCAATAATGTAAAACCAGAATTATTTTTGCATCAGTCTAAATAGATTTTGTTCTGTCCTGAGCATATTTTCGCCATTCAATTTCTTGAAATGTTTCCACTTTAAGATTGCAATATGGAATCTGCATCATTTTTATATTGGTTGGCCCAGAGACTCACTCTGTGGCATCAATGGCTTGTTACAAATCAGTAATGCAGTAAAAACTCCTAAGACTTATGTGAAAAAGCACATAACAGTAATCAATATTAGGACAGGCATGGCGTCTGCCTGACTATTCTTTGTATATAAAGAAGGATAACTAATACTGCTTGAATACCTACTAAGTACCATACTTATATTAACCAGATGCTGTGTTAAGTGTGTAATAAATCAGCACAAAACACACATACAAGACAAGTATTTTCATTTTCATTTCATTTCTCATTTTGAGAAAGCCTAGACTGAGTACTTCAGCAAAGGGTAACAATACAGCTTTTATCTAAGAATCATTTCTATGAGACCTTGGGCAAGCTTTGAACAATCTTAGCCTTAGTCTTTTTATATGGAATGCTGGCAACACATGTTTATCTGGGAAATAGTGCGTGTTTCATTCCAGTTCACCACAATTAAAAAAAAAAATGTCACATGGATTTTCTGGCTTCCTAGTGCATATTAAAGGTGTGTTTACACTATGCTATAGTCTCTTAAGTGTGCAATAGTATTGTGTCTAAAACTAAATATCTTACCTTTAAAATATTTTAGAGCTAAAAAATGCTAACTCCAATGAGCGTGTAGTGAATCACAGTCCTTTATCTGCTGGAAGCTCTTGCCTTGACATTGATGACTGCTGACTGATCAGGGTGGTGACTGCTGAAGACGGAGGGGCTGCAAAGTTTCTCAAAATAAGACAGCAAAGAAGTTTGCCACATCAACTGACTTTTCACAAATGATTTATTCGTAGCACACAAAGCAGTTTCACAGCATTTTACCCACAGTGGAACTTCTTTCAAAATTGGAGTAAATTCTCTCAAACATGCTGCTGCCTTATTAACTGTGTTTACAGTTCAGTTCAGTCACTCAGTAATGTACAACTCTCTGCGACTCCATGGACTGCAGCATGCCAGGCTTCTCTGTCCATCACCAACTCCCAAAGCTTGCTCAAACTCATGTCCATCGAGTTGGTGATGCCATCCAATCATCTTATTCTCTGTTGTCCCCTTTTCCTCCTGCCTTCAATCTTTCCCAGCATCAGGGTCTTTTCCAAGGAGTCAGTTCTTTGCAACCAGGTGGCCAGAGTATTGAAGTTTCAGCTTCAGCATCATCCAATGAACACCCAGGACTGATTTCCTTTTGGATTGACTCGTCAGTTCTTTGCATCCAGGTGGCCAAAGTATTGAAGTTTCAGCTTCAGCATCATCCAATGAACACCCAGGACTGATTTCCTTTTGGATTGACTCGTTTGAGCTTCTTGCAGTCCAAGGGACTCTCAAAGGTCTTCTCCAACACCACACTTCAAAAGCATCAATTCTTTGGCACTCAGCTTTCTTTATAGTCCAACTCTCACACCCATACATGACTACTGGAAAAACGTCAGCAATGTCTCTGCTTTTTAATATGCTGTCTAGGTTGGTCACAGCTTTTCTTCCAAGGAGCAAACATCTTTCAATGTCATGGCCACAGTCACCGTCTGCAGTCATTTTGGAGCCCCTCAAAATAAAGTCGGTCACTGTTTCCACTGTTTCCCCATCTATTTGCCATGAAGTGATGGGACCAGAAGCCATGATCTTAGTTTTCTGAATGTTGAGTTTTAAGCCAACTTTTTCACTCTCCTCTTGCACTTTTATCAAGAGGCTCTTTAGTTCTTCTTTGCTTTCTGCCACAAGGGTGATGTTGTCTGTGTATATGAGGTTATTGATATTTATCCCAACGGTCTTGATTATAGCTGTGCTTTGTCCAGCCTGCCATTTCACATGATATATTCTTCATATAATTTAAATAAGCAGAGTGACAATATACAACCTTGACATACTCCTTTCCCTATTTGGAGCCAGTCTTTTGTTCCATGTCCAATTCTTAACTGTTGCTTCCTGACCTGCTTATAGATTTCTCAGGAGGCAGGTCAGATGGTCTGGTATTCTCATCTCTTGAAGAATTTTCCACACTTTGCTATGATCCACAAAGTCAAAGGCTTTGGCATAGTCAATAAAGCAGAAGTAGATGTTTTTCCAAAACTCTCTTGCTTTTTCTATGATACAGTGGATGTTGGCAATTTGATCTCTCGTTCCTCTGCCTTTTGTAAATCCAGTTTGAACGTCTGAAAGTTCATGGTTCATGTACTACTGAAATGTGGCTTGGAGAATTTTGAGCATTACTTTACTAGCATGTGAGATGAGTGCAATTGTACAGTAGTTTGAACGTTCTTTGGCATTGCCTTTCTTTGGGATTGGAATGAACACTGAGCTTTTCCAGTCCTGTGGCCACTGCTGAGTTTTCCAAATTTGCTGACATATTGAGTGAAGCACTTTCACAGCATCATCTTTTAGGATTTGAAATAGCTCCACTGGAATTCCATCACCTCCACTAGCTTTGTTCATAGTGATGCTTTCTAAGGACCACTTGACTTTGCATTTCAGGATGTCTGGCTCTAGTCCAGTGATCATACCATTGTGGTTATCTGGGTCATAAGGACCTTTATTGTATAGTTCTTCTGTGTATTCTTGACACCTCTTCTTAATATCTTCTGCTTCTGTTAGGTCCATGTCATTTCTGCCCTTTATTGAATGAAATGTTCCCTTGGTATCACTGATTTTCTTGAAGAGATCTCTTGCCTTTCCCAGTTTATTGTTTTCCTCTATTTCTTTGCACTGATCACTGAGGAAGGCTTTCTTATCTCTTGGTGCTATACTTTGGAAATCTGCATTCAAATGGGTGTATCTTTCCTTTTCTCCTTTGCCTTCCACCTCTTTTATTTTCTCAGCTATTTGTAAGGATTCCTCAGACAACCATTTTGCCTTTTTGCATTTCTTTTTCTTGGGGGTCGTCTTGATCCCTGCCTCCTGTACAATGTCAGGAATCTCCATCCATAGATCTTCAGGCACTCTATCTGTTATATCTAATCTCTTGAATCTATTTGTCACTTCCACTGCATAAACGTAAGGGATTTGATTTAGGCCATACCTAAATGGTCTAGTGGTTTTCCCTACTTTCTTCAATTTAAGTCTATATTTAGCAATAAGGCATTCATGATCTCAGCCATGGTTAGCCCCTAGTTTTGTTTTTGCTGACTGTATAGTTTCTCCATCTTTGGCTGCAAAGAATATAATCAATCTGATCTCAATATTGACCACCTGGTGATGTCCATGTATAGAGTCTTCTCTTGTGTTGTTGGAAGAGGGTATTTGCTATGACCAGTGCGTTCTCTTGGCAAAACTCTATTAGCCTTTGCCCTCCTTTAGTTTGTACTCCAAGGCCAAATTTGCCTGTTACTCCAGGTATCTCTTGACTACCCACTTTTGCATTCCAGTCCCCTAAAATGGAAAGGGCATCTGTTTTCGGTGTTAGTTCTAGCAGGTCTTATAGGTCTTCACAGCCATTCACCTTCTTCAGCATTACTGTTTGGGGCATAGACTTGGGTTGCTATGATATTGAATGTAAACTATTTTCACATTATATTCTAAATCCTTTGTTGCCATTTCAACATTCTTCAAAGAAAATCACCAGGAGTAGCTGCCTACTCAAGAAACTACTTAATTTGCTCATCCTTACAAAGCAATTCTTCATCTGTTAGTTTTATCATGAGGTGGCAGCAATTTAGTCACATCTTCAGGTTTCCCTTCTAACTCTAGTTCTGCTGCTTTTCCACCACATCTGCAGTTCCTCCCTCCACTCAAGTCTCAAACCCTTCAAAGTTATCCAGGAGGGTTAAAATTAACCTCCTCTAAACTCCTGTTAAATTGATATTCTTACCTTGTCCCATGAATCACAAATATTCTTAATGACAACTAGCATAGTAAATCCTTTCCAGAAGGTTTTCAATCTACTTTTCCCAGATCCATCAGAAAAATCACTGTTTATAGCAGTTCTGCCCTTTCAAAATGTCTTAAATAATAAGATTTAAAAGTGGAAATAATTCATCAGTGCATGGCCTGCATAATGGATACCGTGCTAGCAGGCATTAAAGCAATATTAATTTCACTGTACATCTCCATCAGAGCTCTTGGGTGACCAGATGCATTGTCAATGAGCAGTAATATGTCAAAAGAAATCTTTTTCTGAGGAGTAGGTCTCAACAGTGGGCTTAAATTGTTTAGTAAACCATCTCATAAATAAATGTGCTGCCATCTAGGCTTTATTTTTTCATTTATAGAGCACAAGCAGAGGAGATTTAGCATCATTCTTAAGGGCCTTAGGATTTTGAGAATGGTAAACAAGCATTGGTTTCAACTTAAAGCCACTGGGTATATTAACCCCTAACAAGACAGTCAGAATGTCCTTTGAAGCTTTGAAGTCAGGCATTGACTTCTCCTCTATAGCTATGAAAGTCCTAAATGGAATCTTCTAATAGAAGGCTGCTTTGACAATGCTGAAAATATGTTGCTCAGTGTCACCTCCTTCATAATTATCTTAGCTAGATCATCTGGATAACTTTCTGTAGCTTCTACATCAGTACTTGCTACTTTACCTTGTACTTTTATGTTACGATGATGGCATCTTTTCCTAAACCTCATGAACCTACCTCTGCTAGCATCAAACTATTTAACTTATATGCAGAGTACATCATGCAAAATGCCAAGATGGATGAAGCACAAGCTGGATTCAAGATTGCCAGGAGAAATATCAATAACCTCAAATATGCAGATGACACCACTCTCATGGCAGAAAGCAAAGAAGAACTAAAAAGCCTCTTGATGAAAGTGAAAGAGGAGAGTGAAAAAGTTGGCTTAAAACTCAACATTCAGAAAACTAAGATCATGGCATCTGGTCCCACCACTTTGTGGCAAATAGATAGGGAAACAATGGAAACAGTGACAGACTTTATTTAGGGGACTCCAAAGTCACTGCAGATGGTGACTGCAGCCTTGAAATTAAAAGATGCTTGCTCAGTCCTGCAGCTCCATTCCAGAAAAATAAATGACCCAATCAAAAAGTGGGACAAAGAATTAAACAGACATTTCTCCAAAGAAGACATAAAAATGGCTAACAAACACATGAAAAGATGCTCAACATCACTCATTATCAGAGAAATGCAAATCAAAGCCACAATGAGGTACCAGTTTACACCAGTCAGAATGGCTGCAATCCAAAAATCTACAAGCAATAAATGCTGGAGAGGATGTAGAGAAAAGGGAACCCTCTTACACTGTTGGTGGGAATGCAAACTAGTACAGCCACTATGGAAAACAGTGTGGAGATTCCTTTAAAAACTGCAAATAGAACTGCCATATGACCCAGCAATCCCACTGCTTGGCATACACACTGAGGAAACCAGAATTGAAAGAGACACGTGTACCCCAATGTTCATTGCTGCATTGTTTACAATAGCCAGGACATGGAAGCAACCTAGATGTCCATCAACTGATGAATGGATAAGAAAGCTGTGGTACATATACACAATGGAATATTACTCAGCCATTAAAAAGAATTCATTTGAATCAGTTCTACTCAGGTGGACAGAACTGGAGCCTATTATCCAGAGTGAAGTAAGCCAGAAGGAAAAACAAAAATATAGTATACTAATGCATATATATGGAATTTAGAAAGATGGTAACAAGAACCCTGTATGCGAGACAGCAAAAGAAACGCAGATGTATAGAATAGTCTTGTGGACTCTGTGGAAGAGGGCAAGGGTGGGATGATATGGGAGAGTGGCATTGAAACATGTTAATTATCATATGTGAAATCAATCGCCAGCCCAGGTTTGATGCTCAGGGCTGGTGCAACAGGATGACCCAGAGAGAGGGAATCGGGAGGGAGGAGGGAGGGGGTTTCTGGAAAGGGAGCATATGTATACCCATGGCAGATTCATGTCAATGTATGGCAAAACCAACACAATAAAGTAAAGAAAATTTTTTAAAAAATGCTTGTTCTTTGGAAGAAAAGCTATGACCAAACTATACAGCATATTAAAAAGCAGAGACATTACTCTGCTGACAAACATTTGCCTAGTCAAAGCTATGGTTTTTCCAGTAGTCATGTATGGATGTGAGAGTTGGACTATAAAGAAAACTGAGTGCCAAAGAATGATGTTTTTGAACTGTGGTGTTGGAGAAGACTCTTGAAGTCCTTTGGACTGCAAGGAGATAAAATCAGTCAATCCAAAAGGAAATCATCCCTGAATATTCATTGGAAGGACTGATCCTGAAGCTGAAACTCCAATATCTTGGCCACCTGATGCAAAGAACTGACTCCTTGGGAAAGACCCTGATGCTGGAAAGATTGAAGGCAGGAGGAAAAGGGGACAACAGAGGATGAGATGGTTGTATGGCATCACCAACTCAATGGATATGAGTTTGAGCAAGCTTTGTGAGTTAGTGATGGACAGGAAAGCCTGGAGTGCTACAGTCCATGGGATTGCAAAGATTTGGACATGGCTGAGCAACTGAACTGAATTGGCAGATTCTTTGGCAGTTTCCTAATTTCTCTCAGCCTTCGTAGAATTGAAGGAACTTAAGACCTTGATCTGGATTAGGTTTTGGCTTCAGGGAATGTTGTGGCTGGCTAAATCTTCTATTCAGACCAGTAAAACTTCTTCCATACCAGAAATAAGGATATTTCATATTCTTATAATTCATGTGTTCACTGGAGTAGTGATTTTAATTTCCTTCAAGAACTTTTCCTTTGCATTCACAACTTGGCTAACTTTTTGGCAAAAGAGGTCTAACTTTTGGCTGATCATAGCTTATAATGGGCTTCCCTCATAGCTAAGTTGGTAAAGAATCTGTCTACAATGCAGGAGACCCTGGTTCAATTCCTGGGTCAGGAAGATCCCCTTGAGAAGGGATAGGCTACCCACTCCAATATTTTTGGGCTTCCCTTGTGGCTCAGCTGGTAAAGAATCTGCCTGCAATGTGGGACACCTGGGTTCGATCCCTGGGTTGGGAAGATCCCCTGGAGAAGAGAAAGGACTAAATTCTGACCTGGAGAATTCCATGGGCTATATAGTCCATGGGGTTGCAAAGAGTTGGACACGACCGAGTGACTTTCACTTTCACTTTCAACTTATAATGACTTCCTCACCAAGCTTAATCATTTCTAACTTTTAATTAAAAAGTGTCTCAAGACACTGCTATAAAATCGGTGTACAGCTATCAGGTTTCAGAATGTCCAGGTAATAAAATATTTTTCTGTCATTTGTGGTGGAGACAGTTCAGTTCTCTATGGATACTCATGTGCTCTACTACATTTCCCAGCCTCCTTTGCAGTTCTGTTGGGGTATTTCTGGCCAAGGGATTACAAACAGAAGTGGCAGGTGCCACCTAAATGCATTTTGTAGGTATCTTGACCTTTTTCAGAATGAGTTAGAGATGTATCGAGTATATAGCCCGACAAATATTTACCTTTAGAGAAGGTGAACAAAAGAAGAGTTGAATGACACATTTCTGATTATTACTGGTTTTAGAACTCAGAACGAAAAGTGGACATTACTCTTCTTAACCTACTGAAAAATTCCACCGTTGCTAAAATTTTAGCCTTTGAACTCCAACCTCCGAAAATAGTTTTGCAGAAGAGCAAAATTATCACTTGATATATTTTTTAAAGTCTTACACCAGAAGGGTAATGAAATTAAAATAGTGTATTTAAGGAATTGGGCTTCCCTGGTGGCTCAGATGGTAAAGAATCTACCTGCAATGCAACAGCCCCAGGTTCAATCCCTGGGTTGGGAAGATCTCCTGGAGAAGAGAATATCTACCCACTAATTAGTTGATGTCTTAGGAACACTTACATAGGTTAAAGTGGAATCCACAAGTTCATGCTTTTCTGACAGAGCATTATTAACCATACACTGAAATCCACAGATCATTCTGAGATCTTTTACAGCACAATTATTTTGACAGATATAAGCAATAACTTCATTTAATCTGATTACTATCTCAACCATAATTGCTCTCATAATATTGAGCTATATTTACATTCAGGTTAAAATCATTCAACAAGAAGTCAAGCCTGAACTTTCATGTGCTTCAAGCAAACCAAACACATACTCACATAAACCAATAGAGAAGTTTATCATTACAGAACCAAACCTTAGGTAGGATCTATACATTTTTGTTAGATAATATTTAGTAGCATAACTGAATCTACTTACTAATGAGAATAATTACTTAATAAATCTTTAGAAAAAGCCTGCCCAAGATGTAAGACATAAATGTAACACTAAAGTGACTCTTTTGAAATCTGTTTAAAAGTTAAGTTTTCATTTATCTAGAACAGCCACCATCTGTGTCTGGGAAAATTATTATTACTATATATACATACATAGTGTGTTTGTTATCCAGGCATTAGAGTAGCAAAATAAAATTTAGTTACATAGTCATCTAGTAATATTTTATATCTATTAAGAAAAGCATTGCTTTAACTAGAAAATTCAGCATGCTCAGTCTTGGCCATTATATCTAACAAGAGGCTATACCAAAAAACACTAACTTCTGAAGACACTTAAGACCAATTTTGACATTAAGAACTTTACAAAGAGACTGCTATTTATGTCATTTACCCAGTAATATTTTAGACCTTATACATCACTACTGTCCTTTGGAATTTATATAAAAGTCTTAATTTTTTTTCCTACTGGTGACCAATAGAAACTTAGGTTTCTTTGCATTTAATTATAGTATTTCGGTTCTGAGTCCTACTTAGTTGCTACTCAGTTTCAGTTAAAATTCTGTGTAACCCGTAGAAGATGTCAAAATTCCATGATGAGACTGGATAAAGACGTTCTAGTAAAATGGTTCAGGTTTCCAACCCCAGAATAAAACATAACTGATTTCTGTCTTCGTAGTTAATGGTATTGTAAAGAGTAAATGAGATAAAGTCTTAATGAAGTCCTCACAGATAGTAAGCATCTGTTAAGTATCGAGGTGTTTCCTTTCTTGACTTGTTATCGTTTATCCCATAGTTATCACTGAGGGTTTAACTCAAAGCGGAAGAAGCTTTCTTTATGTTTTAAGTCAAGCTACTCTCTACTGCGCTTTAGACTAGATGGTGTGTTCTTTGAGGGGAGAAACCATACCCACCCTGTACCCCTAATTCCTACAAGTTACAGGCACTTATTTGAAGTAGTCAGTAAAGAAGTGCGTTATTCACTTGGTTATGTCCGGCCCTTTACAACCCCATGGACTGTAGCCCTCCAGGTTCCTCTGTCCATGGAATCCTCCAGGCAAGAAATACTGGAGTGGGTAGCTGTTCCCTTCTCCAGGGGATCTTCCCGATCCAGTGATCAAACATGGGTCTCCTGCATTGCAGGCAGATTCTTTACCATCTGGAGCCAGCAAGGAACCCCACTCAGTAAAGATGTTTTGAAGAAATGAATGATGGAACCAGTCAATGTCTCCTCGCAAAGAAGGCCCAAAGAGTTTCTACGTCACAGCAAAAAAGCAGGTCACTGAGCTCAGTCTCTTTATTTCTATTGTTACATAAACCCATAATTGCTCACTCACTAACATGAACCTCCTGTCTCCTAAGGCTTTCTGAAAATCAAGAAATCATTTAAAATGATTTGTAACCAACTTGAGCATCAATAACAGCATAGGACAATAAGTTGATAACTATTTAGATAAATGTTAGATTAACACTTATTTGTGACTAGCAAATTAACCAAAATACAAATTAAATATATTAATATGCACTTACCAAGATGTTAAGATGTTGAGAAATTGACTTGATTTTCAAAGGTGAGAAAATTTCTACTAGTGCTTTTCTGAGGTTTTATTTACCCTCTTTTACTCAAAAAGCACTTATTGAGCATTTCCTGAATTAAGGGAAAATTCTGGGCTTGGAAGACAAGGATGAGGATGCCCTGGCCCTACCCCAGAGGCCATCACATTGAACTGGGAAAGCATAAACCTGTACAACCAATGGTAACACAAACTGGGATGTGGTAAATGCTGTAGACACCAGTGGATGTGCACGTGGTTTCCAACATACATTATCTCTCTGTGCATATATTTCTTGGTTAAAACCATGACTCATCTATTCAGTACAGCAGAGTTCCCAAAACGGCAATTTCCCCAGATTTTTTTTCTTAATTCATAGAGTGAAATTTAACAGTTCTTCATTTTTCTATTCAATTGAGAAAAGAAGGCTAAGAAGGCTTACCTACATCTCTGGAGAATCAAGAGTTCTGGCACTTTCAATTCCCTGTTGGTCTATATTTTGTAAATGATTTATACAAGTGCAAACTTAAGATTTTTTTTATCATCTGTGACAAATTTCTCCCCATAATAGAGCAAGAAACCTCCTGCCTGCAAAAGCTGCTTGATGTTTTTAGAAAAACAAAAAATGAAATGAATAGGAGTAGCTAAAAAATTCAATGAATCTCATGTTCTTCAAATAATTCAGTGAAAAAATAAGGTTAATATTACTACAGTTAATTGACATATATACTGTTGATAAGTAACTACCTGGGCAATTTCATTTTCTATATTTTCTGTGATTTCTTTCTTATAACAGTAAAAAATATGGAAGTATGATATAACTTTTTAAAGTCAGAGATTAAGATTCAAGCGACCTAGATTCTGGATATTGTTGTTGTTTAGTCACTAAGCTGCATCTGACTTTTTGTGACCCTTTGAACTATATAGCCTGCCAGGCTCCTCTATCTATGAGATTTCCCAGGCAAGAATGCTGGAGTGGGTTGTCATTTCCTTCTCCAGGGACTCTTCCTCACTTAGGGATGGAGTCCATGTCCCCGGCATTGGCAGGCAGATTCTTTTACCACTGAGCCACCAGGGAAGCCCTCCATTCTGGATATACTCAATCCCTAATTGTTGACAAGTTACTTAGAGGTCTGTGCATACCATCTGTAAGGCAAGAAGTTGGGAACAACCTAATCCTACTATAGATCGTGTTAAATGCCGCTGCATACCAGGGATCCACGAGATGTCTCACGAAATGAGAAGCTTCCAAACCACATAGTTAGAAAGAAAACTCAAGCATATAATTCTGTCTCAAGCAAATAAATAAATAAAACTCAAATAAATAAATTCTGTATTCATTTATAGAAAATAAATACATCATTTTCTTAAAATTGCTAGAATAGTAAATGAAGCACAGAGCTACAAGAAAGAAAAAATAAACATTATAATCAAATTAAAATTCTACATGGAAAGTAAATTAAGCACTCTGAGTCACAACTAGAAATATCCTGCTTGCTATGATATTTTTAGGGTTTGTTTTAAGTTATAGAATATACATGTATATTTTCTGGGTATTAAAAGCTCATAGTAAGCAAAAAAAAAAAATCAGAGCCATTAAGAAAGTTCATACTTCATTTCTTCTCTTTATTCCTTTGCTTTAAACTCTTTAAGAACTCTTTCTAGAAATAGACATTATGAATCTGCACCCAAATTTGGGGAGGTGACTTAAAAGTAACTTCAACCTACACAGAAACTTTTTGGACTAAAAATAATAGCTGAAGTTTTAAGATTTTTTTTTTGATGATTTCTTAAATTCAGATTAATCTCAAAATATGTAAAAAATTAACTTTTGTTTGTTTGGCTTTGGTTTGGTTCTTAAGGGCTAATGCCCATGATAAATGACTAGGATCATGAACACTAAGGAAATGGCTCACAATCATAAAGCTTGCAAATGATCCAGATATTCTAACCAGAAATTCAGGCCTGCTTGTTTTCCACCAGGGCATTGTCACAGCTGCAACTGACTGCATTAACACGTATCATTCATTCATTCATTATGCAAATATTTGGTGAGAGTCCACCCTATGCCAGATACTATTGTTAGTATCACAACACAGCTGTGTGCAGAAGAGACAAAATTCCAACTATGTGCTGCTAATTATTCAATAACTGGATGGGGGTGGGGGAGGGAAGAGGACTTATCTGCAACTGTTTATTTACATAATGTACATATTCCCATCATGACAGAGTTCAATCTGCCAGCCCAACATCACTGAACTTAGAGCAGGAAAGAGGTGTGCACGCTCAAGGCTTGTGAGCCTTGTCAGCCTGTGCTCATGGCACATCACGGAAAAACTTCCGTGCCCAAGTGAAAAATGTATTCCAGCAGAGAGAAACAACATGCTAGTCACATTTATCAAAGGCTGTCATGGAGGGGACAAAATAGAAAGACAAAGAAGTTGGGTAGGAAGTGTGAGATAGGCAGTGTGGAGTAGGAAGGGGCAATTTTAGACAGATAAGCAGGAAAGACTCCTTTAAAAATGAATATTTGAGCCAAGTTCTGAAGGTAGTGAATGAATGAGTCAAGTAGATAATAAAGAAAGAGGATTTTAAGGAAGGGTGTCTAGGTGGCAATACCCAAGGCAAAGGCTTAGGTATTTAAGAATCTTTACCATTAGTGAGGTGGGAAGATATCTCACTAACCAAATGGTTTTTCTGTTTTGTTTATTTTGTTTTTAACCAAGGAGTGACGTGATCTCACTTATATTTTTCAAATATTTCTCTTGCTGATGTTTTGAGAGTAAACACCTTGGGGATGAACGAGGTGGAAGCTCCTGCAATAACCCAGCTTGGATCAGAATCAGTTCAGTTCAGTTCAGTTCAGTTCAGTCACTCGGTGGTGTCCGACTCTTTGCGACCCCATGCATCGCAGCACGCCAGGCCTCCCTGTCCATCACCAGCTCCCGGAGTTTACCCAAACTCATGTCCATTGAGTCAGCGATGCCATCCAACCATCTCATTCTCTGTCCCCCTCTTCTCCTACCACCTTCAATTTTTCCCAGCATCAGGGTCTTTTCCAGTGAGTTAGCTCTTCACATCAAAGGTGACCAAAGTATTGGAGTTTTAACTTCAACATCAGTCCTTCCAATGAACACCCAGGGCTGACTTCTTTTAGGATGGACTGGTTGAATCTCTTTTCAGTTCAAGGGACTGTCAAGAGTCTTCTCCAACGCCACACTTCAAAAGCATCAATTCTTCAGCATTCAACTTTCCTTATAGTCAGTCCAACTCTCACATCCATAAATGACTACTGGAAAACCCATAGCCTTGACTAGATGGACCTTTGTTAACAAAGTAATGTCTCTGCTTTTTAATATGCTGTCTAGGTTGGTCATAACCTTCCTTCCAAGAAGTAAGTGTCTTTTAATTTCATGGCTGCAATCACCATCTGCAGTGATTCTGGAGCCCCCCAAAATAAAGTCAGCCACTGACTTTATTTCCCCATCTATTTGCCATGAAGTGATGGGACCGGATGCCATGATCTTTGTTTTCTGAATGTTGAGCTTTAAGTCAACTTTTCACTCTCCTCTTTCACTTTCATCAAGAGATTCTTTAGTTCTTCGTTTTCTGCCATTAGGGTTGTGTCATCTGCATATCTGAGGTTATTGATATTTCTCCTGGCAATCTTGATTCTAGTTTGTGCTTCATCTAGCCCAGCATTTCTCATGATGTACTCTGCTGCTGCTGCTGCTAAATCGCTTCAGTTGTGTCCGACTCTGTGCAACCCCATAGATGGCAGCCCACCAGGCTCCCCCATCCTGGGATTCTGATGTACTCTGCATATAAGTTAAGCACGGTGACAGTATACAGCCTTGACGTACTCCTTTTCCTATTTGGAACCAGTCTGTTGTTCCATGTCCAATTCTAACTGTTGCTTCCTGATCTGCATACAGGTTTCTCAAGAGGCAGGTCAAGTGGTCTGGCATTCCCATCTCTTTCAGAATTTTCCATGGTTTATTGTGATCCACACAGTCAAAGGCTTTGGCATAGTCAGTAAAGCAGAAATAGATGTTTTTCTGAAACTCTCTTGCTTTTTTGATGGTCCATCAGATGTTGGCAATTTGATCTCTGGTTCCTCTGCCTTTTCTAAAACCAGCTTGAACATCTGGAAGTTCATGGTTAACGTATTGCTAAAGCCTGGCTTGGAGCATTTTGAGCATTACTTTACTAGCACATGAGCTGAGTACAATTGTGTGGTAGTATGAGGATTCTTGGGCATTGCCTTTGTTAGGGATTGGAATGAAAACTGACCTTTTTCAGTCCTGTGGCCACTGCTGAGTTTTCCAAATTTGCTGACATATTGAGTGCAGCACTTTCATAACATCATCTTTTAGGATTTGAGATAGCTCAACTGCAATTCCATCACCTCCACTAGCTTTGTTCGTAGTGGTGCTTCCTAAGGCCCACTTGACATCACATCCCTGGATGTCTGGCTCTAGGTGAGTGATCACACCATCGTGATTATCTGGTCGTGAAGATCTTTTTTGTATAGTTCTTCTATGTATTCTTGCCACCTCTTCTTAATCTCTTATGCTTCTGTTAGGTCCATACCATTCCTGTCCTTTACTGAGCCCATCTTTGCATGAAATGTGCCCTTGGTATCTCTAATTTTCTTGAGATCTCTAGTCTTACCATCAGAATGGATCAGAATGGTAACGGAGAAATTGCTGAGATTCTAAATATACTTTTAAAGGGGAGCCAACAGAATTTGCTGACAGATTGGATGCAAAGTGTTGTCCAAAAGATTATTTTGAAGATTTTGTTCTAAGCAACTAGAAAGAGGGGTTTAGCATTTACTGAATTAGAGCAGAGCAATTTTGAAGGAAATAGCAAGGATTTGGTTTGGTATATGTATCATTTGCTACACCTATTAGACATCTGAGCTGAGACGTAGAACAAGCCATTGGGTATATGAGCCGGGTTTCAGGGAAAGGTTTTGCTAGAAGTATAACTGGGGAGTATTCATGGTATCGATAATATTTAAAACACTAGGACTCAAATGAGAGTCCCACAAAAGAGAACATGAATTTAGTGAAGATTTAGTTAGCTACTTAACAAAAACATATTCTGAGTGCTCTGCAAGTATAAACTCACTTGATTCTCATAAACCTATTACCTTCTCCCTTTTTGCTAATTAACCAAAGCACAATAAGGTTAACTAACTTGCCCTCTACTCACAAGTAAATGGCTAAGTGGCAGATTTAGAATTTCTAACCCAGGCAGTTCAGATCCAGAGTTCTTTTTTGTTTTTTTAATTTTAATTAAAGGAGGATAATTACTTTACAATATTGTGGTGGTTTTTGCCATACATCGACATGAATCAGTCATGGGTACACATGTGTGCCCCCATCCTGAGCCCCTCTCCCATCTCCCTCCCCACCCCATCTCCCTGGGTTGTCCCAGAACACCAGCTCTGAGTGCTCTGCTTCATGCACCGAACTTCTACTGCTCATCTATTTCACATATGGTAATATACATGGTTCAGTGCTCTTCTCTCAAATCATCCCACCCTCATCTTCTCCCACATATTCCAAAAGTCTGTTCTTTACATCTACGTCTCTTTTGCTGCCCTGCATATAGGATCATCATTACTGTCTCTCTAAATTCCATATATATATATATATATATATATATATATATATATATATATGTTAATGCACTGTATTGGTTTTTCTCTTTGTGACCTACTTCACTCCAGATCCAGAGTTCTTACTAGAGAAATTATCTGAAAGCCTGGAACTTTTTGGCACTACAACAATTTAGAGGCCAGGGAGATAAAATAGATCAGTAAATCCTATTCATAGAACATAATACATTTTATTTTTCCATAGAAATTCTAACTATGCTCAGCATTGAGAGATTTACCAATGTTTTGTTTCCTTTGTACTTTTTTATATATTCTATAGTAAGCATGTTACTTCCAGAATTAGAAAATATTGTATTAAAATAATATTATTTTGAGTCTTTTTTATTTTTATTTTTATTATTATTATTATTATTATTATTATTATTATTATTGTTTTGCCATACAATGCCATGATATCACCATGGGTTTACATATGCTCCCCCTCCAGAACCCCCCTCCCTCCTCCCTCCCTCCTCCCTTCCCCCGGAAAATCTTGATGCACCAGCCCCGAGCATCAATCCTGGGCTGGAGATTGATTAGACATATGATAATTAACGTGTTTCAATGCCATTCTCCCATATCATCTCACCCTTACCCTCATCCACAGAGTCCACGAGTCTATTCTATTTTGAGTCTTTTTTAAACCTCATTTCAAGGGACATATGTCATTCTGTGTATACAACCCATCTCAATGAGAAAATATAGCAAAAATCATTACAGAAAAAATGGAAGAGCTCTCTGCTTGGCATATGGTTAGAGCTACTATAAAATTTACCAGCCACATAACAACTCCTAGGGTAAAACTGAGCTCTATTAATGACACAATGACCACAGACGTAAGTCAGAATGACCTAAATATACTTAGAGCAGGTACCCGTGCCTCAGATAGACTTTTTCTTAATATCATTTGTTTGAATACAAGAGTGCAGACCCTTCTATGGTCCATGTACTCTACCTTCTCACTAGTTGGTTAGAGATGCCTTTATTTGTCATTATTGCTGCTAATCTTATTTTTTGCCAACTACTGGCTAGAACAGGGCATTGAAAAACAAACTAGGGACTGTGTCTGTATGTTCAGTTCTGTCTAACTCTTTGCAGCCTCGTGGATTGTAGCCCACAAGGCTCCTTTTTCCACGGAATTTTCCAGGCAAGAATACTGGAGTGGGTTGCCCTTCCCTTCTCCAGGGATCTTCCCAACTCAGGAACCAAAATCCTGTCTCTTGAGTCGTCTGCATTGGCAGGTGGATTCTTTACCACCAGCGCCATCTGGGAAGCCCAAACTAAGCCCTACCTACATACTGTTATATTTGAGTACTGGAGACACTCTATTTGGGGCTCATCAGTCCTTGGATGAAAAATATCATCTATTTCAGCTATTTCGAATATTTAACTCACATTTTAAGGATTTGAAAAAAGATATATTAATGATGTTAAATATAGTAAGAAATCACTTTATACAGTGATTAAGTACAATATTTACAATCATTAAAAAGAATTCTCTTCATTCCTATTCTAAGATAAATGAACTGGGGGGAAAAGTCTAGGCATCCAATTCTACTCCCTAGGCTACTTTTAATCCTACATAAACACTAACTCTAGTGTGAAACGTGCAAGATGGAACGGCAAAATGGAAATACAAGGGAATATACTGTACCTTGTTTTACCTGTAAGGAACACACACCTGACAAAAGGCAATTTTCACATCCAAGGTTGGTTCACTGCAGTAGTACAATAAATGGAGGCTCATAAATACCTACAGAAAAAAAGGGGGGCATGAATTGCTAACTCACCTAATCATTCATTATTTAATAGTTATAAACTTTAGTATAATTTGAATTATACACAAAGTGTCGTGCACAACATATATTTGGCATAATCCTTTTCATACCAGTGCTAGGTACTTTTCACAAAGTGCAAATATTAAATAAAATAAGGTAAAAAAAGGTCTTATCATCTGTAATGATGTATGTTATCACAACCATAAAGACTAGATATAAGAAATTGAATGTACCTTATATGTTAAAGTTAATTACATCCTATCACAGAGCACTTTCAGTTCTGGACTTTTCTGCTGGCTCAGATGGTAAAGAATCTGCCTGAAATGCAGGAGAGCCAGGTTAGATCCTTGGGTCAGGAAGATTTCCCTGGAGAAAGGAATGGCTACCTGCTCCAGTATTCTTGCCTGGAGAATCCCATGGACAGAGGAGCCTGGCAGGCTATAGTCCATGGGGTCAAAGTTAAGTACATCTTATCACAGAGCACTTTCAGTTCTAGGCATCTAATTCTTAAAACTTATCAAATATATGTTAAAAAAGATATATATAAGAATATTTATTGTAGAATTAAGGGACATTAAATAAAATTTAGGGCTTCCCTGGGGGTTCAGCGGTAGAAAATCCACCTGCAGTGCAGAAGAGGCAGGAGACTCTGGCTCAGTTTCTGGGTCTGAAAGATCCCCTGGAGAAGGAAAAGACAACCCACCCCAGTTTTTTTACCTAGATAATCCCATGGACAGAAGATCCTGGTGGGCTATAATCCATCTGATCGCAAAGAGTTAGACAGGACTGAAGCAACTGAGCACACACTCACATAAAATTTAATTTATAATAAAATTATAGATAGGACTTGGAGAAACTGAATCAGAGCTTAGGGTATCAGCATAGATAAATATTTCAAACATTATGCTGAATGGGGGAAAAGTAGCTTTCAAAAAAGTATCAATATCGTTATTAGTGTAAAATTTTGAAGTATATAAAATAATATAAATTGCTTTGTTATCTAATCATATAACCACAGAGTAAAAAAGATACTATATTAACATGTATTTAATCATGGTGGTAAGAAAAGATTTCAAGTATATTATTTTCTGTATATTGGAAATATTTTTAACTTTGTAAAGTTTTAAGGAGAGGATAATAATCTAATGGTGGAAATGCCAAATTAGGTACTAGGTTATTTGGAAATGATGAGGCAGCATCAGAAAAATCCAACTGAAATCTTATTCAGTTCAATTAAACACACTTTATTGAATATTTATTATGCAAAAGATAAAATTCTGTGAGATTAAACAATTTTAAAACCACTATTGACAAAGACTTCTGTTTCAGGCAATATGAATGGCTAGATATCCTGAAAACCACTTTCAGTGCAAAATTGCTAAAAAGGTTAGATGAAAGAGACAAAATATCTTTTAAAATGCATAGCTGAGCTGCTCAAAAAAAAAGTAAGAAAAATTCTGAGAGACTGAAGACAAAGTGAAAGGATCCATGCAGAGAAGTAAATGAGCTGAGCCTGTCACTTGTGCTCAGACCATCTGCTGATGGCTGAAGATCAGAACTTTTAACTTTTAAAGGGCAGCAGGCAAGAAGCCAAAGCTTGGAACTGATCTGTGATGGGTAGTCACACTGGAAACACCTGCATTACATTTACTACAAGAAGTTCCAACAAAACTCTGGAGCAAGCAAAATAATTCCAGAAGGTCAGAATTGCAAATATGTATACACATATATATTTTTTACATTGGAATGTGTGTAGATTTTTTAAATGCAAAGAAGAATGGGATGAGTAGAATATATAAGACATTTCTGAAGAACAAGGTGGATATTTTGGGGGGTTGGGAAGAGGGTTGCTCTACCAGACAGTAAGATTTAATATAAAGCTGTAGTATGTAAAGCTACATGGTATTGACACTGAGGTAGCTGCTCATTCATGTCTGACCCTTTGTGGCCCCATGGACTGTAACCCACCAGGCTCCTCTGTCCATGGGATTCTCCAGGCAAGAATCTCGGAGTGGGCTGCCATTCTCTCCTTTGGGGGATTTACCCAACCCAGAGATCGAACCAGGGCCTCCTGCATTGCAGGCAGATTCTTCACCATCTGAGCCACCAGGGAAAGAAAGTGAAAGTGGAAGCGAAAGTCTCAGTCTTGCCCGACTCTTTGCAACCCCATGGGCTATACAGTCCATGGAATTCTCCAGCCCAGATTACTGGAGTGGGTAGTTGTTCCCTTCTCCAGGGGATCTTTCCAACCCAGGAATGGAGCAGGGGTCGCCTATATTGTAGGCGGATTCTTTGTCAGCTGAGCCAACCAGGGAAGCCCAAGAACAATGGAGTGGGTAGCCTAATGCTTCTCCAGGGGATCTGTCCAAACCAGGAATCGAACTGGGGTCTCCTGCATTGCAGGTGGATTCTTAACCAGCTGAGCTATCAGGGAAGCCTGATTAATAGATCAGAGAACACAGAAACAGGTGCTTACGTACATAGAATCAAACAGACAATGTTAATGTAGACGTTTAAACCTGACTATATTAAAGATACCTGGGGAAAGATGAAACTGTGCATTAAACTGTGCAGAGACAAGTGGTCATGAATACTGGGGCAAGGAGAGAAAGGACGTACACCCTTTGCTAACATACAGTTGCTTCTCGTATTTGCGCGAGTCTTACAGGCAGAGGCACTGGCTGCCTTTATTCCGGACTATGTTCTCAAGGACAGTTATAGAAAAAAACAGCCTTGGAAGGGAAAGATGCCACTCTCTGGAGTATAAAGCAGGTTTTATTACTAGTTATTATCCAGTATAATACAGACAAGGTGTCCCTCTAGGTTAAAGATTTGGGTTCCCTGAACTCGGGGTTCCTCTTCTGTAACACAACTCACTGTACGTGCGGTAGTCATCTGACCTTCCTTGAGTCACCCTATGGGAACTGGGTCTGAGAAACTGGCATGAAATCTGACACTGTAGCTCCTGCTATTAATGTGAATAGTAAAGAACTTTTCACCTGACTCAGGAATTGCGTTTCTTCTGTCCCAGCATCTATAAAACTCTGGCAGGCTACCTTGTTAGCTTATAGGTAGAATAACATCTTAGACTGTTAAAAGTCCTTGCCAATCTCTACCTCACATAGTATACAAAACACAATTCCAGATGGATAAAATTGTTCAAGAAAGTCCAAACTTTAAATAATATGGAAGGAAATATAGTTGAATGTCTGAAAAATACATCATAAGTAATATGCAAGTTGCTGGTGGGAGTTGGGAGGGAGGTTTAAGAGGGAGGGCATGTGTGTATACCTGTAGCTGATTCATGTTGATGTATGGCAGAAACCATCACACTACTGTCAAGTAATTATTCTCCAATTAAAATAAAATTTAAAAAATATATATAAGTTGCTAACTTATAAAGGAAACCATTGACAAAACAGACTACTTAAAATGAATCATTTCTGTTTATGAAAAAATGTGACAGGGTAAAAAAGTAGGCCATAAATTCAGAAAAGATATTTAACAGACACATAACCAGAGGAAGATTTATCCAGAATCTATAAAAAGCTCCTAAAATATAAGAATAAAAAGGCAGAGAATCCATAAGAAGAAGAATGGACAATAAAACATGGGTTACATTTCATAGAAAATGAAATAGAAAAGCTTTCATAAATACATGTGTAATTTTAAGCCACACTGAGATACTATTTTATACCTATCAAATTGATAAAAACTGAAAAGTATGATAATGTTCAGTTTTTACAAAGCAGTTGCTCAGATGGGGATGTTTATACACTGCTGATAGTTATACACACAACTGGCAGTTGGAATAACCAAATCTAGGGGCAAAATGGCACTATGAAATAAACTTCTGCATACCCTACCACCCAGCAATTCTATTTCTACACTTATTTCCAGAGACACTCTTGTGTTTTGCTACCAGGATACATAGAAAAGGCAGTTCATTAGAATACTTTTGTAATGGTAAGATAAATAATAAAAACTAATACTAGGAAAAAACAAGTAATCATAGAAAGACCAATGAATAAATAACCTATGGTACATTCATTGAGTACAAGGCAATGAAATGGTTGTTCAAAGGAACAAGCATCAAAGTGACACAATACATAAACAGGTTAAACAAATGAAAAGGAGTCCTACAGTATGTAGGTTTTTTCTTTGATCAGGCTTCTTTTGCTCAGCAAAATGCTTTTAAATGTATCTACGTTGGCATAAATATCAATAATAGTTCTATTTGTTGCTGAGTAAAAGGTATCAGTTCATTTATCTATTCTGCTTTTAGACATCAGAGGTGTTTCTATTTTTTGGATATCAATAATGCTACATGCACATTTGTGTACATGTATTTTTGCACAAATATGTTTTCATTTCTTTGGGGAAAATATCTAAAGCAGGAATCGTTGGGTCATTGGATAAAGATATATTTAACTTATTAAAAACTGTTAGACACAGTATCTAGCCACTGTAGCGATGCATAAAAGTTCAGTTGCTTCACATCCTTGCCAACAATTGGTGTTACCAGTTTTCTAAATTTTAATCATTCTAGTGAGTGTTTAGTAATATTTCATTATAGTTTTATTTTTTACTTCCCTGATGACTAAAAGTGTTAACAACTTTTTCATGTGTTTATTGGCCATTTATTTATCTTATTTGGTGAAGTGCCTTTTCAAGTACTTTGTCCATTTGGTGGGACTGTAGATAGGGAAAGGGAGAGTCTGTTTATAGAAATTTTAGAAATTCTCTATTTCAGATAAAAGTTTACTATTACTTACATGTATTATGACTATTTTCTTTCAGTCTGTACCTTACATATTCAGGTTATTAATGTTGTTTTTCAGTTAATAATAATTTTATGAAATTTATTTTACAATTTATTTTCCTTTAATTATTAGTGGAAGGACTGATGCTGAAGCTGAAACTCCAATACACTGGCCACCTGATGCAAAAAGCTGACTCATAGAAAAGACCCTGATGCTGGGAAAGATTGAGGCAGGAGGAGAAGGTGACGACAGAGGATGAGATGGTTGGATGGCATCACCAACTCAATGGACATGGGTTTGGGTGGACTCCAGGAGTTGGTGATGGACAGGGAGGCTTGGCATGCTGCAGTCTATGGGGTTGCAAAGAGTCGGACATGACTGAGCGACTGAACTGACTCTTTAGTGTTTTCTTGGTTTTGTCAGGGATCTTTGCCCACCCCAAGTTCATTAGGATTTTCCTGCACATTTTCTTCATGAAGCTTGACACTGTTATTTTTATTTTTAGGTCTGTGATACCTCGCCAATAAATTTCAATTCATGCTATGATATATACGTTGAGATTCACTTTTATTTTCTTAATGATACCAGTGGCTCAAACATTCTTGGTGAAAAGACTTTCCTTTCCATATTGCGTTGCCTTGCTGCCTTGGTTCAGTTGACTGTACCAGTGTTAAGTCTATTTCAGCACTCCATTCTATTCCATTTATTGTTGTCTATCTTTAACCCAACAGCATCCTGTCTTGATTACTGGAGATTTATAATGGTCTTAAAATTAGGTAAATACTTCAAATTTTTCTTCGTTTTTATTTGGGAGACTAGTCGAGGTCTCTGCATTTCCATGTTAATTTTAAAATCAGCCTAGGGTTTCAAAATATTAATAAATTAAAAAAGAAAACTTCTAAAATTTTGTTTGGGATTGCATTAGAACTATAGATTACATTGGGAAGAACAGATATCTAAATGTTGAGTGTTCTGTCCCCCACAATCATAGTATACTTGCCCATTTACTTGAGTACTCACTAGTCTATATTGGTAATGTTTTGTAGTTTACAGTATATAAATATACCTTATATGTTTTTTAAGTTTACTCTTCAACATTTACATTTTTGATGCAATTACAAATGATATTTTCATTTTCACTTCCCAAATGCTCATTTCTAAAAATAAAGTCAATTTTTGTAAGTGACCTTATATTTAGAGGCTTGCTAAATTCACTTATTATGTGTGTGTTAGTCACTCAGTCGTGTCTGATTCTTTGGTACTCCACGGACTGTAGCCCGCCAGGCTCTTCCGTCCACGGAATTCTCCAGGCAAGAATACTGGAGTGGGTTGCCATTCCCTTCCCCAGGGGATCTTCTTAATCCAGGGGTTGAACTCAGGTCTCCTGCATTGCAGGTGAATTCTTTCCTGTCTGAGCCACCTAAATCTAGTTAACATTTTGCTGATAGTTTAGGAGTTTCTTTATGCACAAAAAATGTCTTCAGTGAAGAGAGATTTTGCTTTTTCCTTTTCAGTATGTCTTTTTTTTCACCTAATTGTCCTGCCTCTGAAATAACATTGAATAGAAGTGATGACTTGCTGATAATCTCTGCCTTTTAACAGATCCCTGTATCTATTTTCATTTAAAGTAATTATGAATGCTAAGTTCATCATCATACAATTAGTTTTGAATGTGTGTGTGCTAAGTCGTTTCAGTTGGGTTCAACTCTGAGACTCTGTGGACTGTAGCCTGTCAGTCTCCTCTGTCCATGAAATTCTCAGGTACGAACACTGGACTGGGTAGTAATGCTCTCCTCTAGGGGAATCTTCCCGGGGAAGAGAACCACATCTCTTATGTCTCCCACATTGGCAGGCAGGTTCTTTACCACTGGTGCCACCTGGGAAGCCATTAGTTTTGTATTTATTCTTTTATCCCAATTTTCTGGAAGAGCCTTTCTGTAAGAATTAAGTTTTGTTTCCCATTTCATTTTCCGTAATATGTTATTAGTTATACTTCTTTTTCTTTTTTTTAATCAATGTTGTTCTAGAGTTTGCAATCTTCATTTTTAATTTTTAGTAAATTAGATTCAAATAATATTATTCTACTCCACACATGTAGTTTTAAAAACTTACAATGGTATGCTTCAATTTTCACCTCTAATCCTTTAAGGTATTGTTATCATATATTTTATTTACACATATTTTAGAAACCCTACAGCACATTGCTATTAATTTTCCTTTGCTTAAGTCTTTCTATTTTAAAGAAATTAAGGAGTTACAAAGAAAAGTATTTTATATCTAATCATATATTTTATGTGTGTAGTCCTTTCATACCGCTAAGTTTATTCTTAAGTTTTTCTTATATTTTCATGTTATTATAAATGGCATTTTTATTTCATTTCCATTTTCCAAAGGCTCATTTTTAGCATTTAAAATATGGTTTCCCAAGACTTTCCTGGTGGTCCAGTGGCTAAGACTTCACCTTGCAATGCAGGGGATGTGGGTTCAATCCTTGGTCAGGGAGATAAGATCCCACATGCCTTGGGGCCAAAAACCCAAAACATAAAACAGAAATAATATTGTAACAAATTCAGTAAAGATTTTTAAAATGTTCTACATCAAAAAAAAAAAAAAACAAAACGTCGTTCCCCTGCTGTTTTACTACCTCATGTGTGCGTGAGTGCTCAGTCACTCAGTCATGCCCAACTCTTTGTGACGTTATGGGCTGTAGCCTGACAGGCTCCTCTGTCCATGGGATTTTTCCAGACACGAATACTGGAGCAAGTCAACATTTCCTCCTCCAGGGGATCTCCCCGTAGAGTGCATTAAATGAGGAAATGTTCTCCCAGCCACTCTCAGTCTTTTCCTTTTTCTCTCAGCACTTTGTTCATACTTTTATTTTGAGTATCTTATAATACTGTAACCGTTCATATGTATGCTCCATGCTATATTATAACCTTTGGGGAAAATGATTATGTTTTATTAATGCTCACACCAGGACAGAGCACTATTCTTAGTGTATAGTTAATATCAAGTAAATGTTCATTGAATAAAAAAAGAATCAAAGGAAAAAACCTTTCTTTCTCTACCACAAATCTAAGTATTTTCACTGTCTTCTCATATTGAGACCTGTGAATTTTCAATAAATCTGATGCAAACAAATTAGTAATGAGGAGTGGTGAAAGTATGTAGTGAAAGTATGAAAGAGCCTAGCAAAGACAACCTCAGAAATGTTACCAAGCAGGAATGTTTTTATTCTGTACTGCTGAACTGGACATGTGGGAAATAATAACATCCAGCCCCGCACCTGAAATGAACAACATATTTTAATTTTTAATGAATGAATAATCCTTCTACGAAAAGCAAGCATCTTGACCTTTCCTGGTTTGCAGATTCCAAATGTATTAATAGCACCTATGACCAACTCACTAAAGCAAGGCAGAAGCTTCTTGTTCTTCAAAGGGACATTAAAGGAAAAAGGACACTCAGTATGATAATTCTAGTGAATTACAGAAAGCTAGTCTGGTAATTATATTTCCTGATAGCATGGTAGAGAACATCTGGCACCATTACACAGAAACAGCATAAATGGCCAGGGCATTATCCTGACATTAGTCTGCAGTAGAATTAGTGAGAGCATCTTGGTATCTATGAATAGCTTGAAAAGGGAGGGAATGATAACGGGGGGAGTTTAGTGCTTTCAATTACTGGTTGTTCTTTTGGGAAAACCCCCATATGTTCATTTCTTGCCATGTACTCTACTGAGTTCCTCCTCATTACATGCCTATAGGAGTTAATGGCTACTCTGAGCAGAACAGTAGGCCAAACTGTATGAATGAGATACACTTGAGAATTCATTAGGCTAAATTGGTGTACAGCAGTTGCTATAAAAGAATGTAACTATGTATGATGTGTTTTAATAGCTTAGATCAATACTTAAATTCTTTTGTATGTGAGATGTGCCAGCTAAACCACAGGAAGCTTGAGAATCTTCACAGATGAAAAATCAAATTGTGCTGAGCAGCTCCAGGCTCCCATAGTTTGTCACTGAAATGCAACACACACAGGGGAAAACCAAATGAACTATTGATTCCAAAAATAGCCTAAGGTCCAGCAGTTGCCAAGTTGAGTTGATATACAACAAACTCATTGTCCATAAATAATTTTTGTATTTCATACATGTCATATTTATTATAAATGACTAACAGCCTGCAAGCATATATACAATATTAAAATACAAAGTCACTGTTAATTACAAAAAACACTGCCTCTTCTATGCCCAAAACAACTCTCCCAACTATGTGCAGAAAAAAAGTAATTATATCTTAAAACTAGTAATTATCTTTCCAAGTGCTGAGGTAGAAAATGAAATTAAATTTAGTTTTCTATTAACAACTGTTTATATGTTCACTTTAAAATATTATTAAGTCTTTATGTCCATAAACTATCATTTAGAGCAGGACTCAGCAAGCTGTAGTCCATGGACCAAATTCAACTCACTACCTGCTTGTAAATAAAGTTTTATTGGAACACAGCCCATTGATTCATTTACATATTATCTAAGGCTGCTTTCACACTATAGTGGCAGAGTTGAGGAATTGGAGGAGGGAATGTATGGCCTGCAAAGTCTAAAATATTTACCATCTCACTATTTACAAAAATGACTGCCTCTGATGAGAGCACTCTTCCCACAAACATCTAGGAGAACATAATTAGCTTCAGGAGATATGCTATCTCCTTCCAAGGAATCAGTGCTTGTCTGTTTCTAAAAGCTAAATATCTCTTAAAATACTGTGTATATAACAAGATGATTCCTTCCACGGAAGTCTTCTTGTAAGTTTACTTAGAAGAAGTAAAGCAATAGAGACCAAAATGTAAGAGATGGGTTGTTGTATTTTGTTGTTGTTTAGTCACTAAGTCGTGTCTGACTGTTTTGCAGCCAGAGATGGGGGAAAGTGGCAAATGAAGAAGAAATGGAGTGGAGTATTTCAGAAAATAGTAAATAAAAGATGTAGAAATTGTGAAACTCACCAACTCAAGAATTACAACACATACAAAAATTTTTAAGCTTTCTGAATTTTGTACAATAGAGCATTGCTTCCAGTCCTGGAAACCTGGTAAAGTTAGCTAACAGAAACTCTTATGTCATAAAACTCTACATGTGCTGGTTAAAATATAACAAAAATTAACAGACGGCTGAATTTATAGTAAAGAAGGAAAAGTGCCAGTGGTGTTGAAGTTAATAAGCTTACAAAATCTGAGTGTGCACATCTCTTCCCACTTCCACGCTTGATGACACCACTTCAGTTATTTAAAATTGGCTGTGCTGGGGATATGCTACAAACCCAAGCACTTTTTCTCATAGAGCTTATAATTAAACATTTACTAAGGCAGAGGAGCCAGAGATCAAATTGCCAACATCCTCTGGATCATCAAAAAAGCAAGAGAGTTCCAGAAAAACATGTATTTCTGTTTTATTGACTGTGCCAAAGCCTTTGACTGTGTGGATCACAATAAACTGTGGAAAATTCTAAAAGAGATGGGAATACCAGACCACCTGACCTGCCTCTTGAGAAATGCGTATGCAGCTCAGGAAGCAACAGTTAGAACTGGACATGGAACAACAGCCTGGTTCCAAATAGGAAAAGGAGTACGTCAAGGTTGTATATTGTCACCCTGTTTATTTAACTTCTACATCATGAGATGTAGAAGTACATCATGAGAAATGCTGGGCTGCAAAAAGCACAAGCTGGAATCAAGATTGCCAGGAGAAATATCAATAACCTCAGTTATGCAGATGACACCACCCTTATGGCAGAAAGTGAAGAGAAACTAAAAAGCTTCTTGACGAAATTCAAAGAGGAGAGTAAAAAAATTGGCTTAAAGCTCAACATTCAGGAAACTAAGATCATGGCACCTGGTCCCATCACTTCATGGCAAATAGATGGGGAAACAGTGGGTAAAGTGTCAGACTTAATTTTTCTGGGCTCCAAAATCACTGCAGATGGTGATTGCAGCCATGAAATTAAAAGACTCTTACTCCTTGGAAGGAAAGTTATGACCAACCTAGATAGCATATTGAAAAGCAGAGATATTACTTTGCCAACAAAGGTCCATCTAGTCAAGGCTATGGTTTTTCCAGTAGTCATGTATGGATGTGAGAGTTGGATGGTGAAGAAAGCTGAGCACCAAAGAACTGATGCTTTTGAAGTCTGGTGTTGGAGAAGACTCTTGAGAGTCCCTTGAACTGCAAGGAGATCCAACCAGTCCATCCTAAAGGAGATCAGTCCTGGGAAGGACTGATGTTGAAGCTGAAACTCCAATACTTTGGCCACCTCATAAGAAGAGTTGACTCATTGGAAAAGACTCTAATGCTGGGAAGGATTGGGGGCAGGAAGAGAAGGGGATGACAGAGGATGAGATGGCAAGATGGCATCACCGACTCGATGAACACGGGTTTGGGTAAACTCCAGGAGTTGGTGATGAACAGGGAGGCCTGGGGTACTGTGATTCATGGGGTCGCAAAGAGTCGGACATGACTGAGCAACTGAACTGAAGTGAACACACCACTGGAAGTTACCAGGTACCTAAAATGAAAGAAGAAAAAACACTAAAAGATAAATCATTTATTTTCTATAAATATCATGAGGAAAGCAAACATCACAAGTGAGAATCATCAGATACTATAAAAGAAATACTACTACCACAAGAACTTCAGACATGACAAAAGAAAGCAATTAGAAAGACCATATGTAGGAATGAGTTAAATAATTAAAGAATCAAAATAAATGTTACAAGAAATAAGCTACTGATGTGATAAGAGGGAAAATGGATAGATTTGAAAATGAAATAAATAAAAATTGTGAAAAACATGCTTTTAAATTAAAAGCCTAGTAGGTTGAACAAGTTAACTTGATACAGTTGAGCTAATGAACGGGGAGAACATTCAGGAATTTGTGACAGATAATAAAGAGAGGAAAAATATGAAATATTGAGACATATGCAATTTAAGGTCAAAAATAAATATAATGGGAGTTCCAGAAAGAACATAGCAAATAAATAGAAAATGCAAAGGGACAATATCTGAAGTAATAATGAAGTAATAACCTGAATTTAATTCTTAAAAGCTGAAAACATAACAGTGTTTAGCAGGATAGGTAAGAATAAATCCATGCCTAGAAATATCATGACCAACTGTAAAACAGCCAACACAGTGATAAAATCTTAAAAACAACTAGAGAAATGAGTCAGAATCCCCAGAAAATAATGATGGGACTGAATGAAGAGTGATGGGCATAAAATAAAGTGGGTAGGAAAAATGATGTTTTAGAAAGAAACCAATTAAAACACTACAGAGCTAACATAATGAGAACAATAAAATGCACAAACAGAAAAGATCAGTTTATCACCAACATATAATAGAAAGAAAAGTGCTCTGATGTTGATAAGAAAAACTCTAATTTTGATGACAAGACATAGTATGACTGGCAACCAGTTGAAAGAGAACTAATTAACACTGGAGATCACCTTCCTCCTTCACCAAAGAGAGATACAGACACTAAGCGAGGTAGTCAGTACAACAAAAAAGTCCCAATACAAAAATAGCTACCAAAGCAAGTTTTTAAAGGGTTTTGATCTTAATAGCAAAGAAATAAAAAATAAGATAGCATTTTATTCACCAAGGGCTTCCCTGGTGGCTCAGACCATAAAGAATCTGCCTGCAAAGCAGGAGACCTAGGTTCAGTTTCTGAGTTGGGAAGATCCCCTAGAAAAAAGAATGTCTACTCACTCCAGTATTCTTGCCTGGAGAATCCCATGGATAGAGGAGCCTGGCAGGTTGCAGTCCATGGGGTCTCAAAGAGTCAGACACAACTGAATGACTAACACTTTCACTTTTCACTTTTTACTCACCAAATTGACGAATTTTTTTGATGAAACAAAATTCAATGCAGAGAAACAGGCCTACCCGGCTCTCCTCCTCCCAAATATTCATTTTTCTTAATATTTCACTCATGTTTACCCAATATAAAATAAGCACTAAATAAATATATGTTGAGTGAATCAATAGGTCTTGCAAATAAATATTCATTCACTATGGGGGCATCTTGACAACAAGGTATTCAATTGCTTAAAAATGCATTTAAGACAAGGAATTCAATACCTAAGAATCTGTGGTAAAGATATGATAAAATATCTTACAAATATTAATCTCTAAGAATGTTCACCACAGTACTATATATAGTAAAATAATTGCAAAAATAGTTATTATAAAAGCAAATATCATAATTCCATTTAAGCATTTATAAATTATAAGATGGATAAATGTTCATAATATATTATAAAGTAGAAAAACATAACAGAAATATATTACAATATGTCCCCAGTCTTTTGGGCATTCCTGGTGGCCCAGTGGTAAATAATGTGCCTGCCAATGCTGGAGACACAGATTTGATCCCTGGGTCGGGAAGATCCCCTATAGGAGGAAAAGGCAACCCACTTCAGTATTCCTGCCTCAGAAACCCCATGAACAAAGGATCCTGGTGGGCTACAGTCCATGGAGTCACAAAAAGTCGGACACTATTTGGTGACTAAACAGCAACAACTTCAATCTTTTAAAAACTACATGGATATGGATAGATATGAATATAATTTTACAGAGGTAGAAATATGCTTTGTGTTTTTATGTATTTTCCAGTTTCTACAATGACTACCTCTTTTTAATAATGAAAAATGTTACTACAGGATATGATAAAATAGCAGATGCAAAGCTTTTGAAGCAAAATAAAACACAGCCAGCATCTAAGCAACTTCTTTTCACTTGATGAGAAACTTGAGGCCTAATGGTAAACAGTTAGGAAATCTTCCAAATTCATATACTTCATCAAGTGAGGCAATACGGACTCTAATCCAAATGTCCCAAATGCTATGCAGTAAACACAGGTTAAGATTCCTCAAAATGTTGGCTGGCAAACATTTTAAATATACCAGTGATGACCTCTGAGGCTTCTGAGATGGCTCAATGTAAAGAACACACCTGCCAATGCAGGAGATGTGGGTTTGATCCCTGGGTGGGGAAGATCCCCTGGAGAAGGAAATGGCAATCCACTCCAGTATTCTTGCCTGGAGAATTCTATGGATGGAGGAGGCTGGAGGGCTAAAGTCCATAGGGTCGCAAATGAGTTGGACCCGGCTAAACAACAACAAAAATAGCCTCTGATTTTTTTTTTTCTCTTCTAAATTCTCCTAAAATTCATGTATATGGGGCTTGCACCCAGACACAAGTGTTTTACTTATTTTTCTAGAATATCCCATATACAATTACATTAACACAGAGAAACAAGATTTTTCATCATCTTTATAATTTATAAATCTAATAAAATATTTCTTGAATTGGTTCTAGTGGGTTTAACAGACACCTCCATTTCAGATCTCATTATCACAAAAATTATTTTGTCTAGGTGCAAGATCTAAACTACTATGTTTTTTGCCTGGTTATATTTTTTTTCATGACATTTTGCCATCTAAATATCAATAAGTATAACGCTCAGCTCCTCAATTACTGCAGGAAACCCTATGTACCTTCCACCACAACAGCCATCATTATATTCATGGAAAACTCAGCATCTGACACCTGTATGCTCTATTCACCCATAGTCATTTTGTAGGTTTGTGTGTGTGTACACTTATGAATTGCATGTGGTCTTTTTTTCTAAATAGTTACCTGAGGAAAAGGGAAAAGAAAGCTGTATCTGACTCTTTGACATTCCATGGACTGCAGCCTGCCAGGCTCCGCTGCCCATGGAATCCTCCAGGCAGAATACTGGAGTGGGTAGCCATTCCCTTCTCCAAGACATCTTCCCAACCCAGGGACTGAATCCTGTATTGCAGGCAGATTCCTTACTTTCTGAGCCACCAGGGAAGCCCCAGGTAAGGGAAAAGATGATTTCTTTTTCCTTAGTGATTCCACATTAACAATATTTGTAAAGCATGGAGCAGAATGTTTTTTATATGGTAAGAGCTAACTATGTATCTCTATATATACATTTTTTAGGTAAGTAAATAACATTTCACATCACAGAGGATAAATACTTACAGACTACAAGTCCCAAAGAGTAAAAATAGAAACAATGTTTATAGTTTTATTTTGATTTTTAGTCAGAATTACTTATGTCTAACCATTTTTATACTAACTTCACTTTAAGAGGAAAATTTGAATTCTTAGCACATGAAGTCAATGAACAATATATGTACATATCCAGTATCTACTCTGTCAGGTGCTACAGAGGGGACTCCAAGTATGAAAGTGAACAATTCAAAGATAAAAGGTAAAAATTAGTGCCTTTAATGAGTTCCCATTAAATTAAAATACTGTACATATATATGAGGTTTTATTTAATCCTCCGAGTTCAAAATTTTATATTACAGTAATTTTTAAAAAATTTTTCTAAGGATGGAATTTTCTAAGGATGTTTATTTTAACACAGATGCGCATAATAATATGCATTAAGCCAGAAAAAGCAATAAACCTTTGGGCAATCCATTTAAAAGGCAAAATAAAATCCAATTCCACTGAACAAGTAGCATTATTGCCTTAATTATGCATCCCCAGAATAACTAGGCCAACAGGGGCTATTAATTAGGTGAAATGTCAACTTGAATCTTTGAGAGGTGTTGAACTTACAACGAACAAATCCATCCCTTAAGTGATGCGGAAAAAAATCTAACAATGTAATGAGAAGAATAAATTCAGAGGTCACTTTATCTTCCAGTCATTTAGCAACTGAATTGGAGTGAAGAGGGCAAGAGGGAAATGATTTGTAAAAATAATTAACCATAAACTCTGAAGCAGAGATTAGTACAGAGGAAGCAGTTTTTTTCCCAGGGCTTCAAGCCAACTCTCCTAGTAGGAACATATTTATTTATCATCACACAAAGCCCCAGAGACAAAGCTTACCACCCTTTCTTTTAATCCATACATCCCTCTGTCCCCACCAATTTCCTTTCTACTGCTCTACTTCACACACACACACACACACACACACACACACACACACACACACACAC
>ML660770.1:6067819-6145059 GCA_007570785.1 Antilocapra americana | reverse complement strand
CACACACACACACACACACACACACACACACACACACACACACACACTCACAAAACTAAAGCCATGTTCTTTGTCTTCTTCATGCCCTCTTTCCACCTGGGGTTTGCAGGACAGATTCCTCTGACTAGCCTCTTGCTGCAGGCATAATGAGCACACATCCTATCTTGCACAACCAAATCTTTTTAAATTCTAAAGCACAGCACAGATGGACTTAGCATCATACAGAGTGAAGTCAGAAAGAGAAAAATAAATATCATATACTAAGTTGCTCCAGGAGTGTCCGACTCTTTGAGACCCTATGGACCTTAGCCTGCTAGGCTCCTTAGTCCATGGGATTTCCTAAGCAAGAATACTGGGGCCGGGGTTGCCATTTCCTTCTTCAGGGGATCTTCCCAACCCAGGGATCCAACCCACCTCTCTTAGGTCTCCTGCATTGTCCACTCGGGAAGCACATATGTGGAATCTAGAAAAATGATGCAGACACAGACGTAGAGAACAAATATATGGATACCAAGGTGATGAGAGGATTTGGGAGATTCGGACTGACAGATACACACTTTTGATACTATGCACAAAATAAACAACTAATGAGAAGTACTGTGCAGCACAGGGAACTCTACTTAATGCACTGTGGTGACCTAAAAGGGAAGGAAATCCAAAAAAGAAGGAATATATGTAGACCTATAGCTGACTCACTTTGCAGTACAGTAAAAACACAATATTTTAAAGCAACTATACTGCAATTATACTTTGGCCACCTGATGCGGAGAACTGACTCATTGGAAAAGACCCTGATGCCCATCAAGGTTGAAGGCAGGAGGAGAAGGGGACGACAGAGGATGAGATGGTTGGATGGCATCACCAACTCAATGGACATGAGTTTGAGCAGACTCCGGGAGTTGGTGATGGACAGAGAAGTCTGGCATGCTTCAGTCCATGGGATCGCAAAGAGTCAGACATGACCGAGCGACTGAATTGACTGATAGTCCAATGAACATTAATTTAAAATATAAAGCACAAACTTAAGGAATCAAAAATGTAAACAGCTATTTATTTTATTTAGTAATATATTTCTTTATATTCAAGAAAGAAAAGGAGGATACTTGGGATATGACCAACACAAACTTGTCCCACAACCCAAAGCTCCCAGCAGAATGCATCATAAATTCACATCATAAATGTGAACCCTAACTCCAACCCTAATAAATGTTCCCTCAATGTATTCTTTTAAATTAATATTTTAAAGTGGATATTTTTAAAGTTATGTTTCTTATAAGAATAATGTGTGTGCTTAGTCATTCAGTTGTGCCTGACTCTTACAATCCCATGACTGTAGCCTGTCAGGCTCCTTGGTACACTGAATTTTTCAGGCAAGACTCCTGGAGTGGATTGCTATTTCCTCATCCAGGTATAAGAATAATATGTCTGTTATTTTAGGAAATGTAGTAATACACAGTAATATTGCCTTGTGGCTATTACAAAGATTATAGCAGGTTTAACCAAGTAACCCTTAACCTTACAGGAAAAAGTATTTTCTTTAATAATAATTAGGAGACAATTTGAAGACTTTTTTCTTTAGATAATTATTTCATAAAAAAATATTTTATATTCTTTAAGTAGAATATTTATTTCCTTGCATTCAAATTGTTTTAATTACCGGCTAGTGCAACCCATAAATTATGAAATGAACTTAGGAGAAGGCAAAAAACATCTACTGAAAATCATCTACAGACACAGTTCTCTGCTAAGTGCTTTTTACAATAATTAATTGTTTAATATTTTTTCAGAAATATATATATGAACAACAGTGTATCACCTAATCCTATAGCATAAACCTACACATACTTCTGCAAAGCTTATGTTTAGAAATCTTATCTCTATCCAACCTAAAGAAATCGTGATATACTAAGTTGCACAGAAAAAACTGTTTTAAAATGTATGCTACATAAATGCCAACAAACTACTTGTTTTAAAAATGTGTAATCAAAAAGGTATTTTAATATGACTCATGACAAAATAAAATGTTATGCCATATACATTTAGTTTGCTTTAATTTCATCTATGATATTTCATGATTAGTTGAAATATCACAATAACAAAAAGTTCAAAAAACACCATTAGAAAGCTGACCTGTATTTAGCCATCACTTGCAAGAGTTGTCTGTGTGCTTAGGCGTGTCCAGCTGTCTGCGGCCCCATGGACAGGGGCAATAGCTGGCCAGGCTTCTCTGTCCATAGAATTTTCCAGACAAGAAAATTCGAGTGGGTTGCCATTTCCTACTGTAGAGGATCTTCCAGACCCTGGGATAGAACCTGCGTCTATTGAGTTTCTTGCATGGGCAGGCAGATTCTTTACCACTAGCACCACTTGGGAAGCTACTCAAGTCGAATGTTTCATCCACAGTTAAATAGAAAGAACAAAAGCAAAAATTCAAGTTTCACAAGATACTAACATTTTGAACCTATATGTTTTTTAATTTAGCAATGGGTAACGTGGAAAAATATAAGATCATTATAAGAGTAATATGATTTCAAAAGAAGATATGAATCATGAATTATATCCACTCTCTTTCTGAAAATAATAACATTGTGATAAGTGGATGGGTAGAGTCAGGGAAGAAAAGGCAGTGGTGGCCGTGAATCCTCCTTTAGTTCTGTTTAGTCTTAACATATGAAAATGACAGGGGAATATTTTATTTTCTTCTTTTATATACATTGATCATTTAATTAACTGATTAGTATTTAGAAGCAAATGTACGTAAAGTTAGAAAAGCAAGTTCAAAATTTTACAATCACTTCTGAAGAAAAAACAGTAGTTAATGTTTCTTCTAGTGACATTTTCAGCCTAGTATATTGTATTTGTTAAGGCATTTCTATCTAGGATTCTAATGTTTGGATCAAGGCAAATATCTCTCTTTTTGTTTATTTTACCTAATTTAGTTCTGTCTTAATCTCCAGGCTCTCTATAACCTTTGAATATGTTCATAGAGTCAGTTGTATCTTAATTATCTGACAACATAAGGTACTTTTGAAGGAACAATTTGATATGCCTAAGGATTAGCATTTTGTACCACTTTCCTCTAGAATTGAACATGTTTAAGAAAGTTCTCCCTTTCCTTGACTTAAAAGCAAACTTCGGCTAGCTCTTCTGGGATAGAGACCACTGAAGAAAAGAGGACAGGGAGATGCCAACTGCCTGCAAGAGTCAGGGTTCGCACTCCAAGGAAAAGTCTAGAACATTCTTGATAAATCTATTGCTATATGGATAATGAGATATTATTATTGCACAAAGAATTTGCATTTACTTCAGATAAATTTAAAGACTTTAGAGACAGTCATTTTGTCTAAACTATCTCATAAACCAAAGTTTAAAAGACAGGGTTAAAAAAAACTTGGTAGAGAAATTTAGCCAAATGACTTATCAAGTTTCTTACTGCATAATATATCACTCCAAAGTCAACTACATGAGCCTGTCCTCATAAGTAACTCAATGGGAGACACTTCAAAGCTTGCCTTAATCATGCCCATTCAATAAAACTGGGTATTATAACCTGACATGCATGTTATTCTGTTCACTTATGCTATCTACTGGGTTGGGCAAAAAGTTTTTCTTTGTTACAGAAAAACCCAATGGAACTTCTTGGCCAATCCAATACACACTTTGGGGTTTCCCTAGTGGTTCAGTGGAAAAGAATCTGCCTACAATGTAGGAGATGTAGGTTCAATCCCTGGGTCTGGAACATCCCTGGAGTAGAAAATGGGTGCAACTTTTTCCTACTGAAGTGGAAAGAGGAACAATATTCCTTTTGCCTGCCTCCTGTAAGACTGAATGTGGTCAGTGATCTAAGCGCCATCTTAAGGAAGTAATTCAGAACTATACATCAGATGGAGATTATTGCTGGGCAGTATTGGAAATGGGAGACGGCAGTGGTAGCAGGTGTTCAGAAGCACCAGAGTCCAGAAACATCCCTTTCTTTGGTTTTTTGCCTCTGCTCATCACCCTTGGTTCTTGACTGGTCCTCCAGTCATCCAGAAGATTTATAAACCACCTAATGCCCTTTTACCGAATTCTTCTGCTTAACCTAGCAAGGGCAAAAATGATATCTTTGTAGGGTAGAAACTGTACAGAAAAAAAATCAAAAACTACATGGTACGCACGAAAGTCACAATTAGGTCCAATACAAGGACTTTCTCAGTCAATGGTTAAAGATTATCACTAGCTCCTTAATGGGGAGGAAGTGGAGATTACTGCCGGAACCTATTTACCTCTTTATATTCAATTATATGTTGATCTCATTAGGAAAATCGGTTTGACATCGTCAACAAATTTTATCATTATTCTCATAACATCCTGAACTGCAGACTTCTAGTGATTTTTTTTCACATATAGATATCTGGACTGGACAATTAAATCCAATAATATGTTATCCGGATGAATAGAACTAGAAAAGTACAAGAGAAGATATTTTTTACTTGTCTTGAGAAAATTTTAATTCAAATTAAAGTAGATAGTCCTGGTACTAAGAATTGTTACATTAAGCTACAAATACATGGAAATATTCAGCTGCAAAGTACAAACAGGATAAAACTGCCATAAAAATGTATTTTATCAAAGACAAAGCAGTTAAAGACAACATTAGCCTGAATTGGCAAAACAAATCTACGATATTCATACCCTCTTTATCTTAAGCCACATTTAATCTCTTTTCAATTTTGCTTTTTATTTGCTAAAATCTGTATGTCAATGAATTAGTTGCATAAATAAATATAAAAATATTTCCAAATAAGTCTCAACCTCTATTAATATAAATATTATTTCAATTTTGAAATACTTAAAAAATCAAATGGATTAAGCATTCCCAAATATGGGGGAAATACAATTTATTTTACATAAACCAATTGTATGAATATATTTTACATCATTAACTAATCATAATTTCCATTAATAAAATGGTTTAATTGATATTAAATATTTTATCCAGGCAATTATTTAAAGACAAGCAGCACATATACATGAGTATTTGTAGATGTGTATAATGGCATATGTGTTACTAAACTACCTATGTTGGTCCTTAGGTCCTCAGCTCCTACTGTCTAAGCAGCCATAGTTTGTACCTTTCTGGGCCAACCCTGCCATCACAGCTGACTGGACTGGGCTGACCTAGGATAGAGAGCTACATCAAACCTCTTGTGTTTTGGCTCAAAATTGTGATTTGGGTCAACTATATTTTTCCCTGAAATTTGGAACTGGAAAATTAAGAGACTGTATAAGTGAAATGAAAGAATAAGTTGTGCTTTAAAATGAGGCTATGGAAGTGTACGAAGAAAGCACATGCTACTATAACAGTATGCATCACTTATCATTAAAATGCAGTAAGAGGTAGGACAAAGCATAAAAGACAAAAAGAGAGACAAAGGAGTTAGGGATGGAGACCCGTCCTGCAGAGGAGAAGTTTCCACACAGTAGAAAACCCTCTCACAGGTGGGTCTGTGGGGAATTTTCCAATCTCAGAAGGAAACATAAAACAAACAAACAAACAAAATAACCCACAAATACACACCTAACTGCAGAAAGAGAACTTCTTCCGGATGGGCTCTAACCCACTCACAGAACAAAGGATTGAGCAAATAACCAAAGGAGAGCTGCATACCGGCCCCTCCCCACCTGGAGGCAGAAAGGCAGGCTTACTACAGCCAGAGCCAGAAGGCAACGGGCTGCTGCAATCTCAGCCACAGAGATGGCACCTTCCACCAAACTGTGAGCAGGTTCCCAGCTGCTAACCAGGTCTTCCTGAGATCCTGGATGGCTGGTGCTGCCAGGAGGGTCAGTCTGAGATCAGCTCTCCAGAAGAGACATACAGTGCACCTGAGATGGTGCTCTCACAACGCACCCAGGAAACTGAGTGGCCGGGACCAGGGAGGTGACTAAGACACATGGTCCACCTGGGAAAGTCTGCTCGCCAAGAACCTGGTCACCTGAGCTGCTCAGACCAGGGAAGGGCACTGGTAAGCTGAAGACTTACAGACCTTCTAGAACTAACACCCAAAAAAGATGTCCTTTTCACTATAGGGGACTGGAATGGAAAAGTGGGAAAGTCAAGAGATTCCTGGAGTAACAGGCAAATTTGGCCTTGGAGTACAAAATGAAGCAGGGCAAAGTCTAGTAGAGCTTTGCCAAGAGAATGCACTGGTCATAGCAAACACCCTCTTCCAACAACACAAGAAAAGACTTGTAGAGACACATGGACATCACCAGATGGCCAACACTGGAATCAGATTGATTATATTACTTGCAGTCAAAGATGGAGAAACTCTATACAGTCAACAAAAACAAGACTGGGAGCTGACTGTGGCTCAGATCATGAACTTCTTATTACCAAATTCACACTTAAATTGAAGAAAGTAGGGAAAACCACTAGACCATTGTAGTATGACCTATATCAAATCCCTTACGATGATACAGTGGAAGTGAAAAATAGATTCAAGGCATTAGATCTGATAGACAGAGGGCCTGAAGAACTCTGGATGGAGGTTTGTGACATTATACAGGAGGCAGGGATCAAGATCATCCCCAAGAAAAAGAAATGCAAACAGGCAAAATGGTTGTCTGAGGAGGCATTACAAATAGCTATGAAAAGAAGAGAAGTGAAAGGCAAGGGAGAAAAGGAAAGATATACCCATTTGAATGCAGAGTTCCAAAGAAGAGCATGGAGAGATAAAAAAGCCTTCCTCAGTGATCAATGCAAAGAAATAGAGGAAAACAATAAAATGTGAAAGACTAGAGATCTCTTCAAGAAAATTAGCGATATCTTAGGAATACTTCATGCAAAGAAAGACACAATAATGGACACAAATGGTATGGACCTAACAGAAGCAGAAGCTATTAAGAAGAGGTGGCAGGAATACACAGAAGAACTATACAAGAAAATCTTCGTGACCCAGATAATCACAATGGTGTGTTCACTCACCTACAGCCAGATATCCTGGAATGTGAAGTCAAGTGGGCCTTAGGAAGCATCACTACAAACAAAGCTAGTGGAGGTGATGGAATTCCAGTTGAGCTATTTAAAATCCTAAAAGATGATGCCATTAATGGCAGCATTATGGATGGTGCTGCACTCAGTATGCCAGCAAAAATGGAAACATTAGCAGTGGCCACAGGACTGGAAAAGTTTTCATTCCAATCCCAAAGAAAGGCAATGTCAAAGAATGCTCAAACTACCACACAATTACACTCATCTCACATACTAGTAAAGTAATGCTCAAAATTCTCCAAGCCAGGCTTAAACAGTACAACACTATGTAAACCAGGGCAGAAGAACCAGAGATCAAATTGCCAATATCCGTTAGATTATCAAAAAAGCAAGAGTTACAGAATAACATCTAATTTTGCTTTATGGATTACACCAAAGACTTTGACTGTGTGGATCACAACAAACTGTGGAAAATTCTTCAAGAGATGGGAATACTAGAACACCCAACCTGTCTTCTGCAAAATCTGTATGCAGGTCAAGAAGCCACAGTTAGAACTGGACATGGAAAAACAGAATGGTTCCAAATAGGGAAAGGAATATGTCAAGGCTGTATATTGTCATTGTGCTTATTTAACTTATATGCAGAGTACATCATGAGAAATGCCGGGCTGAATGAAGTACAAGCTGGAATCAAGATTGCCGGGAGAAATATCAATAATCTCAGATACACAGATGACACCACCCTTATGGCAGAAAGCGAAGAAGAACTAAAGAGCCTCTTGATGAAAGTAAAAGGGGAGAGTGAAAAAGTTGGCTTAAAGCTCAACATTCAGAAAACTAAGATCATGGCATCTGGTTCCATCATTTCATGGCAAATAGACGGGGAAAAAGTAGAAACAGTGGCTGACTTTATTTTGGGGGGCTCCAAAATCACTGCAGATGGTGACTGCAGCCATGAAATTAAAAGATGCTTGCTCCTTGGAAGAAAAGTTATGACCATCCTAGACAGCAAATTAAAAAGCAGAGACATTACTTTACCAACAAAGGTTTGTGTAGTCAAAGTTATGGTTTTTCCAGTGGTCATGTACGGATGTGAGAGTTGTATTATAAAGAAAGCTGAGCACAGAAGAACTGATGCTTTAGAACTACGGTGTTGGAGAAGACTCTTGAGAGTCCCTTGGACTAAGAGATCCAACCAGTCCATCATAAAGGAAATCAGTCCTGAATATTCATTGGAAAGACTGATACTGAAGCTGAAAATCCAATACCTTGGCCTCCAGATGCAAAGAACCGACTCATTGGAAAAGACTCTGAAGTTGTGAAAGATTTAAGTTGGGAGGAGAAAGGGACAACAGAAGATGAGATGGTTGAATCTCATCACCGACTCAATAGACATGAGTTTGAGTAGCCTTCAGGAGTTGGTGATGGACTGGGAAGCCTGGTGTGCTGCAGTCCATGGGATTGCAAAGAATCAGGCACGACCGAGTGACTGAACTGAACTGAAGTGAATGCTTATCCTATGTGCCCAAAACTATGCTAAATTTGTTAAATGCATGATCTTATTTAATCTTAATAATAACTGAGTCACAGAGAGGGTAAGTAATTTGCCCAAGGTCAAATATTTGTGTAAAATCAGAATTTGTATAGAATGTGAGTATCTGAATCCATATTTCTTATACTTTTCCACTGTACAATCCTGCCAGTTATATGAGAAAATGGCAACTAAAATCCATAAGAAAAAATCATGTCCTTTCCTGGAAAAGAAAGACAATCTAAAGGAAGAATCTTATATATCTAGTTCCCCAAAAGATTGGCTACAATATACATCCTAACCTTGGGCTCATGTAAGATTTCTATATCCTCAAAGTCAAATGTGCCAAGTAAACATATTTGATGCATACACTTCTATATGCTCAACAAATTGTTTTACCTATGATTCCTTCTACCCTGTCTTAACATATATAAATTTAAACAATCACCAAAAACAGTACTTTCCATATATTTTTAAAATTACCATTGTACTCTTGGTTTGAGGAACACCATGATGTTGAACTTGAAATTGAGCTTATAATTTACAAAAATCACAATTAAGCATTTTTAATTATCAAGGAGGGATAGAGTGCTTATCAAGGAATTCAATTATAAATATTCATTCAGTAGCTATTATTGCACTGTTTTAGGCATGGAGGATATAACAGTGAACCAATCTAACAATAAAAGAATTCCTGCCTTCATTGAATTTGCATTCTATTTGTACAAGACAATTGAAAAAAATAAATGTGGTATAGTACAAGATCCATACCAATAGACAGCTTCTAAAAGAATGATGCCAAACCACAACTTCAAACTGCATGGCCAGAGCTGACCAAGTTCATCCACATAATTGAAAAAGAGAACACTTATGAGAACTCTCTCTAAATGTGCCACTGTTGGAGTTCTATGTTTGACCTTTTTAAGAACTATTTACATAGTGTGGGCATGGATAAGTCATAAATTATAATGACTGTCCAAAATGAGAAACTTATTTACACATGCCCATTCTGGTTGGCTAACTTCCCAGATGAATTCCGTATGAGAACATAATAAAATTCAGATGGAATTCATGATTTTGAACTGGACTTACAGAATAGTAATTAAAGTCTGCAGTGCTAATAACAGACTTAGTAAATCAGTATTATTAAATTTCTATATCAGATAATATAAAATTTGAGGGTTAAAAAAGAGAGCAAGAAAGGTTATCTCAGCATGGTTTTGAACAAAAGTAAAAGTAGCATTTACATAAAAATGAGACACCCAACATTTCCTTATAAAGATACATACCTCTAATACCAAAACAGGCCACTCAGAAATATACATGTAGGTCTTTCCCATGTATGTAACAGAGTCTGATTCCATTTTTGATGCTTGATTGCTGACACTTTTCCAGTTTTCCCCTTTGCCCTCCTCTCCTGTCCCACAGCTGGGAAAACTGAGAAGGAAGCTCAGATGCCCCCTCTCTTGGTGATGTCAGGAAGTTCTAAAGCACTCAAGTCCTGGTCCATAGGGTTACAAAGAGCTGGACACAACTGAAGCAACTTAGCATGCCCACAAAACTTTGCATCGCTTTTTGAAGCAAGTATGGTATCATCAGCCTTAACATCCGAAGCAAATATCGGGTGGGAGATTCATCTCTCCTCTTCAGGGTGACCAGAACAACTGACCCAGCAGGCACGTCCAAGTGATAATCAACCAGCACTGGTGGGGTCAGGAAGGGTTGGGGAGGTCTTTCTCCTCTTGCTTAGGCTTGCTAACTAGCTCTGCTGCCTGTAGACTAGCTTGTGCTTTGAGCTGTGCCTCTCTGTGCTGCATTTGCTGAGTCCCGGCTCAAGCTTCTGTTACGGATTCAACTGACCCGCACCAGAAGTTTCGCTCTTTGGCATTTAGGACAGGAGTACGGAACTGGGGCCCACCTTAAGGTGGCCATGGATCACGTGTCTTGACCTGGACCTATCTGTGAGTCACGTGTCTTGATTCCAGGACACACTGCCACTGATGCTAGACTCAGAGTATGTGTTTGACTGAGGAATTGGCCCTTTCTGTAGAGCAGCAGTCCTCAGTCTTTTTGGCACCAGAGGCCAGTATCGTGGAAGACGATTTTTGTTTCTTACAAACGGGACAAGGGGTATGGTTTGGGAAGGATTCAAGCACATTTAGGGTTCTTGCTCTTGTGATAATCTAATGTTGCTGCTGATCTGAAAGGAGGCAGAGCTCAGGTGGTCAAGCGAGTGAAGAGGAGCAGCTGTCAATACAGACGAAGCTTCACTCACTCACCCACTGTTCACCCTCTGTGGTGCAGCCCAGTTCCTAACAAATACACGTGGTACTGACCTGGGGTTTGGGGACCGCTGCTGTAGAGTGCTCAGGAGAAAGACCAATCTCCTGTACAATGGGTGGGCCCACTGGCTGATCTCTTGTGCGGAGGAAAAGCAGTTACCATGTGGCATGATAAGGTCCCACTCTAAGAATAGATGGCTGAAACTAGGACACTATCAACTACCTCTGCTAATGCTGCTGCCTATACCTCTGTCAACAATAAAGGTCTTCATCTTAGGATTACCAAGAAAAACAGCCATGCTCCCCCTCCTCCGCCCCATGACATAGCCCAGGGCTAAGCCAAACACATCAAGCTGGATTTCTTAAATTCCACGAAGTAACCATTGACATGGAGAAGAACCCTAATCTTTCAGATACTGATTTGAGGCTTCTGAAAGAAGAAACATAAATACGAACAGTGTAGCGAGGACTGCCTTTCCATTGAGGTGTACTGAACAAAAACAACCATAAAGAGAAAACTAATACAGGAGATGGAAACAAAATAAATGAAACGGGTCCACACTTTGACTACCTGGAAAACCATTTTACTAAAAAAATATTTATACAACAAAAAGATTCAGGTCATTTCAGTTCAGTCACTCAGTCATGTCTCACTCTTCACAATCCCATGGACACAGCACGCCAGGCCTCTCTGTCCATCATCAACTCCCACAGTTTACTCAAACTCATCTCCATTGAGTCGGTGATGCCATTGAACTATCTCATCCTCTGTTGTCCCCTTCTCCTCCTGCCTTCAATCTTCCCCAGCATCAGGATCTTTTCCAGTGAGTCAGCTCTTCACATCAGGTGGCCAAAGTATTGGAGTTTCAGCTTCAACATCAGTGCTTCCAATGAACACTAAGGACTGATCTCCTCTAGCATGGACTGGTTGGAGCTCCTTGCAGTCCAAGGGACTCTCAAGAGTCTTCTCCAACACCACAGGGAACTAATTGGTTTTCATGACTTTACAATGTTGGTTCTGAATCAATTCTAACACATATTGAAATGCATCAACTGCCAAATTCTCATGCTGTTCAATCACTAAGTTGTATCTAACTCTTAACAACCTTATGGACTGCAGCGCCTGGATTCCCTGTCCTTCACTATCTCCAAAGGTTTGCTCAAACTTACGTTCACTGAGTCAGTGATATCATTCAGCCATCTCATCTTCTGTCACCGCTTCTCTTCCTGACCTCAATTTTTCCCAGCATCAGGGTCTTTTCCAATGAGTCAGCTCTCTGCATCAGGTGGCCAAAGTATGGTGGAGTTTCAGTTTCAGCATCAGTCCTTGCAATGAATACTCAGAGTTGATTTCCTTTAGGATTGGCTGGTTTGATTTCCTTGCTGTCCAAACATTCTCATGACCTCCATCAATTTGGGGACTTAAGTTAAACTAGACCATCCTACTAAACTTATACAAAGTATTTTTTATACCCACAGTAAAGTTACAAGATATAAAATAGAGATAAAATCCATGCTCTTTTTAACCACCATAACTATTCTTTGCCTAAATTTCACATAGCCATGAAAATCCCATGGAGGAAGGCACAGCAACCCACTCTAGTATTCTTGCCTGGAGAACCCCATGGACAGAGGAGCCCGGTGGGCTATAGTCCATAGGGTCATAAAGAGTTGGACACGGCTAAAGCAACTTAGCACAAATGCACATATGATGTCCATTGCTCTAAACTGTCTTCCAGTGATCATGGATACTCTGATCCAAAGAGTAATCAATTAAAATTAAATTAAGTCTTTGGTACTCACAACTGGCTTGTTAAAAAGGAACTCCATGGACCTTTCCCTTCAAGGACTATTATAAAAAGGGAACCCTCTTACACTGTTGGTGGGAATGCAAACTAGTACAACCACTGTGGAAAACAGTGTGGAGATTCCTTAAAAAGCTGCAAATAGACCTGCCATATGACCCAGCAATCCCACTGCTGGGCATATACACCGAGGAAACCAGAATTGAAAGAGCCATGTGTACCCCAATGTTCATCGATGCATTGTTTACAATAGTCAGGACATGGAAGCAACCTAGATGCCCATCAACTGATGAATGGATAAGAAAGCTGGGGTACATATACACAATGGAATATTACTCAGCATTAAAAAAAAATTCATTTGAATCAGTTCTACTCAGGTGGACGGAACTGGAGCCTATTATCCAGAGTGAAGTAAGCCAGAAGGAAAAACAACAATACAGTATACTAATGCATATATATGGAATTTAGAAAGATGGTAACGAGAACCCAGCATGCGAGACAGCAAAAGGAACGCAGACGTATAGAACAGACTCGTGGACTCTGTGGATGAGGGCAAGGGTGGGATGATATGGGAGAATGGCATTGAAACATGTTAATTATCATATGTGAAATCAATCGCCAGCCCAGGATTGATGCTCGGGGCTGGTGCACTGAGATTTCCCAGGGGGAGGGAGTCGGGAGGGAGGAGGGAGGGAGGTTCTGGAGGGAGAGCATAGGTACATCCATGGCAATATCATGTCACTGTATGGCAAAACCAATAAAAAAAAAAGACCTATTTAGGAAAACGGTAATAATGAATGACCACCTTCCTTCATCAACAGCCAAATTTGGATTTTTATTAAATCTGAATGAATGAATGGCACCTCAGAATGGATTACTAATATTCACTATTACTATTACCTAATACCATGGTCTCACACATTCAAGGTCTCCACACCCAACACTATTAAAATTTTTGATTGGATGGATCCAATCAGCTATTCATGTTTATTTTGGTGTTATAGATTTGGTTAATATGCTCTCTTCAGTGCCTGTTTCAACAGCCTCTCAGTCACAGTTTACAGCTTGCCTTCACCTTTGAAGGGACAGAACACACAATCTGGCTACCCATGGTTGAATACTTCAACTGCCCTGCCATGACACACAGTCTTTGTGGCAAAGTCTAAACTTTATCCAGCTTTCTCCAGGGGCAAGTGTTATATCACACTGATGACATCTTGCTCCAAAGAGTTTCAGTTGAAACAGTTAGTCAAGACATACAAACATTCACAAATGAGCTCACAAAAAATGGGATGGGCATTGCCCCACACAAAGTAGAAGTTCCCACCATCTCAGTTAAATTCCTGAAAATTACTGGTAGCCAAGTGTCACTATATCTCTGTCAAGAAATATAAGTTGTTAACCCTCAGCACTCAGTGTTAAACAAGCACAGCATCTTTGACTTTCTGGGTTCAGGACACACCATATGCCTCACTTAAAAATTTAACTTAAGCCCATTTAGGGGCTCTCCTAAAGAATCCACCTGCAATGCAGGAGTCCTAGGTTCAATTCCTGGGTTGGGAAGATCCCTTGGAGAAGGGAATGGTAACCCACTCCAGTATTGTTGCCTGGAGAATTCCATAGACAGAGGAGCCTGGAGGCCACAGGGTTGCAAAGAGTCAGATGTGACTGAGCAACTAACACTTTCACTTTCAAACCCATTTATGCTGTTATTTACAAATAAGCCCATCTAGAATGGGACCTCCCAATAAAAGGCTCTAAAATCTGTCCAAATTGCAATACAGAAGGTCTTCTCACTAGTGCCCCCTGCTTTCTTGAGATTTCTTCAGTGCAAAGACATTAGTAATTTTTTCTCTCGTTTCCTGGAATCTCTGGACCACCTGTGATGGACAGAAATTGCCCATGGACTGTGGCACAAGAAACTGCCCTCCTCAGTCACATTCCATCAGAATGGCTTTGCTGCATGCATTCTGAGCTCTTCTGAAAAGAGGCATTCTCATAGGGCCTGAGTCCAAGATCCTCCACACTCAGCTGCCTTGAGTCGTGGAAGTGCACCCTGCAAGAATCGCACCACCACTGAGGCCTCCTTGCTACAGAATTGCGTCAAACCCGGGCCCCTTATTGAACTTGCAGGAGGAAGTGGCCCACCCTATTCCACCCTCATTCTTCAACCCCTTTCCACTTCAGGCCAAGCTGATAAGAAAGCACCAGATGCTCCCTGATTTGGTACCTGTAGGACATTCGGATCACACAACCTCTATACCATGCATAACCCCCAACCATAAAGAAACCCCAAGCCAGTGTCTTTCCCCTGCTTTCTCATGCCATTTTTGGACCTGCTTAGAAATGTACCCTGCTGTCTCCCAGCTGTTCCCATTATTTGAGCAATAAGCCTTTTTGTACCCTTTCAGTACGTGTGGCATCATTACTCAACATAAGAACCAAATTTGGGGTGAGTGTCCAGCCTCCCTCTGCAGGCTGAGCACAACACCCCTCTACATTAATGGGTTAAACAAGCCACAGTTTTTATTTTAAAACTTTTGTGAGCTATGGCTTACTTAACATTTTGTAATACTCAAAATTCCATTTGTAAGAGTTAGATCGCTACCTCGATTCTGATGAGCTTCCCTGGTGGCTCAGATGGTAAAGTATCTGCCTACAATGAAGGAAATCTGGGTCTGATCCCTGGGTTGGGACGATCTCCTAAAGAAGGGAATTGCAACCCATTCCACCATCCTGGAAAATTCCATGGACAAGGAGCCTGGTGGGCTACAGTCCATGGGGAGGCAAAGAGTCAACACAACTGAGAGACAAACACTTTCACTTTTCATTTTTCAATTCTGATGATCTGAGTACATATAGAAACAAAGCTTTCCCTGAGCTTTCATGTAACAAACATTTATGGGACTTCCCTGGTGGTCCAGTGATGAAGAATCCAGCTTGAGACACAGGGAATGATAGTTCAGTCCCCCTGTCCTGGGAATCCCATGAGTAGTGGGGCAACTAAGCCCATGCACCTTTGCGCTGCAAAGGAAAATCCTGTACGAGAAATGAAGAGCCCCTGAGTACCACAGCTAAGACCTGAGGCAGCCAAATAAATAAATATTAAAAAAAACATTTATTGAATATATACTACAAAACATTTATTGAATATATACTACATCGATCAAAACTAATTCAGGAAATGCTAATTTTCAACTGTGACGGGTTCCAGGGAAGAAAAGTCTATGATACTGTGTGGACCTATCTGTTATAATGGGATCAATCCTAGCCAGGAAGTTTAAGGAACTGATATCTGTGCTGAAAGCTGAAGAATGAGTAGACATGAACTAGTGGATAGTGATGAGAATTCTGGGCAGGACTAACACAGGACAGCGGGAGCTTAGGGAAATCTGAGGGGCTGAAACTCAGAGCCATTGGTGCCATCAGATGGTTTCAGGGCAAGGAAATCATGGGCAGACTTGTGTTTTTAAATGATCACTCTGAGTCAGTATGAAGAATGAATTGAGGAAGGTTGAGTAGTTGAAGATCAAGTGTCAATAACCAAATATCAGGACTGTTGATTGAAATTATGAACCCAAGTGTTTTTTCCCTTTCTTTACCCCTCACATTTAGGAGGACATAGTCACTGCAGAGGCTTGTGTACACCTCAATTTGTGTTTTCTTCTCAGTTTAGGATAAGTTCGGAGAACTTAATCTTCTGAAATGGACATTTAAAGAAAAATTACTCGCGATTAATGACTTCACCATTTATAGAAGTAATATCTTAAATATGACTCTCTATAGCAATGAAAATCAAGCCTCATTTATTTTGCAGTAATCTAAAACTTATAGACAGCAGATGTTTAGTTGGCCTAAAGAAACCTTAAAGCTGACTGTTCCCAATTAGTGTGGAAATTCACTACTAAAGTATATTAATACTCTAGAAGGAAAAACAGTTTCAATACCCACGTGAGAATCTAAATAGTTTAATATATTTGGTTTCTGTGCAGAAAACAGTCAATAGCAGGCCATATGTGCATACTAAGTCACCTTGGTCATGTCTGACTCTTTGTGACCCTGTGAACCAAAGCCTGCCCGGCTCCTCTGTCCATGGGATTCTCCAGGCAAGAAGACCAGCATGGGGTTGCCATGCCATCTTCCAGGGGATCTTCCTGACCCAGGGATCAAACCCATGTCTTTTATGTCTCCTGCATCGGCAAGTGGGTTCTTTACTACTAGTGGCAACTGGGAATCCAACAGCAGGCTGGAGATTTCTAATTCTAAAAAGGCTTGCTTGAAAGTGGGGCCATTGGCTGAAGTATGGGAACTTGTATTTGAGGCCCATTTCCACCATTACTAGAACTGACCATGCCATAATTATGTGTACACACAATGTGGTTTGTGCCAAACACTTGCCTCCCTTCTGAGACTCTCAGTATTGGTACATGCCAGGCAGACAGGACACGACTAGGCTGCTTGGGCAGTGAGTCTCCAGCGAGCTTCTCCAGTATCCATGTTGGCACAATTTTTTGCTGGAGGGATTAGGCAGGTCCTCTGAGATTCTGCTGGGAGAAGCAAGACTCTAGGAAGCTGGAATGTGATTCCCTTCAGGCCTCAGCCCACCTATCTGTTTCTTTTGCTGACTGTACCTTGCATCATTTCACTGTAATAAATCTTGGCTGTGAGTATTGCTATATTCAGTCCTGTGAGTCCCTGAATCCATCTCTAAACCTGACAACAGTCTCGGTGACCCTGACACAGTTTCCATATTTTATCAGTAAAATAATAGGAATTAGCAAATATTTCATTTATTCTTATTTTAGAATTCTTATACTTAATAATTATTAATAAAAGATTAACATATTATTTGCCTAGTTATATTTAAAAGTAATAGGCATTTCTAGAAGATACTGTATTCCTGGTGCCCACTGACCTAAGCATCATAGTTAAGTTTCTCTCCTATATGTTCTCTACAAATTTTTCCATGGATATATACTCTGTTGGCCTTCCCAGGTGACTGGGTGGGTAAAGAATCTGCCTGCAATGCAGGAGACACGAGTTCAATTCCTAGATCTGGAAGCTTCCCTGGAGAAAGGCACGACAACCCACTCCACTGTTCTTGTCTGGAAAATCCCATGGACTGAGGAGCCTGGTGGGCTATGGTCCATATGTGGCAAAGAGTCAGACAGGAATGAAGCAACTGAGCACACATGTACAGTCGGTTAGATGTATATATACATAGGGATTTCCCTGGTGGCTCAGCAGTAAAAAATTGCCTGCATTGCAGAAGACACAGTTGATGCAAGTTCAACCCCTGGATCAGGAAGATTCCCTGGAATATGAAATGGCAATCCACTCCAGGATAAATGCTTGGAAAATTCCATGGACAGAGGAACGTAGCAGGCTACAGTCCATGGGATCACAAAAGGTCAGCCACTATTGAGCGACTGAGCATGCAAACACAGATATATGTAGATACAAATATAGATCTAGACAAGGCAGATGTACATATATATACATTTATATGTATATTTCAAAAGAAAAAGAAGAGAGACTACTAACAACAGATTTCTCTGAAATTAGATCAATAAAAACCTTTTGATTATGACAGTGTAATGCAAGTGGTCCTTATACCACACTAAATAAACATGGAATTTCATTTTTTTAAGGATAAAAATATTTTTCACTACCTGGGGCTTTCTGGCTTTCAGCTTGTCTCACACACTTGCTTCTAATTGAGGTGAGCTTGGCAAACAGGCATGTTTTATGAAAAAAGAATCTAAGTTTGTAGGAGTCCATATGATAATTAACAGGCAAGTTTCTATCACTTGGGTGTCTAAATACCCAAGGCTTACTCCCCATGTAATGCCAGACTTTACCAGACTTTCGGAGAGCAGTTTTAAGATCATAGTACATTTTAGAGTCCTTAGATGTTGTCAGATACAATTGGCAGAAATGTAACTACATTTTTTAAATCAATTTTTTATTGAGGTATAGTTGATTTACAAATTTACAATATGTTGTTCATTTCAGATGTAATTAAATGTTAAAATAGAAGAAAAACAGCATATTATTAGTGATAGGTTAAAAGATTATTGTTTTAGTGCCCACCATTATATTAATAGTACCTTATGCCAGAATTTAAAGATATTTTGAAGCTTCTTTATTGTCCATGGGTTAGTAAAGAGCATGAAACCTTATATTTTTCTTTTAAGATTTTAATTCAGTCCTGTAATTGAATCTTATTTCAGTCAGTTTCAGAATGAGTGATCCTTGATGGAAGAATCTAGGAGGAAGCCATCACTTTGATTTCTCCTCAAGAATTTCAAAAATAGTTCCAGAAAACAAGAAATGACAGATGTGCCAGGTGTTTAATTTTCCATTTCATGTTAGGGCAATATATTTGAGGAATCTGTGTTTTATGTTACAAGTATAACTCAAGAACATTTCCATAGTGAGAAGTAATTCCTTAAGAGTCTGATATGGCTCTCCTTTAACTTTTACCAATATCATGTCAAATGAGCATAAGACCTACATGTGAGAAATGTACACTCACAACACTTCGTAAATTCAATTTATATGGCTAAACTTGGTAGCACGTCTTCAGTGTATTTGATGCATTATTTTACCTGATTTTTGAAAAAAAATTTTATGTCCAATAATAACACACTGTGAATGTCACGATTTATCTTATCAGTCATGATAATATAAAACCCACAATGAACCAAAATTGAGAAAGGGCCTTTCTCACACTGTTCCGCCCATATTTGTTCTGGTGGTAGCAAACTGTAAATATCTTCTTTGCAGAACTCCAAAAGCTATTTGAAAAAAGACATGTAGATGGCATTATTCTCAGGTTTTTAAGATTATTTTCCCATCTGTCAGCAAAATTGATTATAAGATAAATCGTGACATTCACAGTGTGTTATTATTGGACATAAAATGTTTTTTTCAAAAATCAGGTAAAATAATGCATCAAATACACTGAAGACGTGCTACCAAGTTTAGCCAGATAAATTGAATTTACGAAGTGTTGTGAGTGTACATTTCTCACATGTAGGACTTATGCTCATTTGACATGATATTGGTAAAAGTTAAAGGAGAGCCATATCAGACACTTAGACCAGCCTTGGAGATTATGTATGGCCAAACCAAAAATCATCAAAGACTCTCAAAAAATGTTATTCTTACATGAATAGGGAGAAAAGAAACAAAAAGTAATATTGATATGGATCTTCCCACCTTCCCTTCTCTGATCCTCTGACTGGACACTGTCCACCTCTGTAGACATACTTCCTTCCATCCTCACCTCACATTTTGCTTTAACAACCTTAAACTCCTTATGATATCACGTAATACCATGTTCTGTCTCCCTTCTCCTTTCCTCGTGCAATTTCTTCTGCCTGAAATCCTTCTCTCACATTCTTCTGTTTTATTTTTATACTTTGTTTCACTGAAGATATAGATTCATCTTAGAAGCCTCATCAGACCACTCCTACCAGATCTAGACTAGGAAAACTGTGCTCTCAAGGTACCTGGAAAATCCCATGGACAGAGGAGGAGCCTGGCAGGCTACACTCCATGGGGCTACAAAAGAATCAGGCACAACTTAGTGACTATACCACAGCAACAATACGATACCACAGGTATATTTCTACCACTCTCTTTACCTTATAATTACACTGTCTGCTACCCACTGTACAATGGGGATCAGGAAAAAGAGGATACCTCTTATTCATGTTTGTATACCTAGCACCTTACACAGTACCAGACACAACGGTAGACACACAATACATATTTGCTGAATAAATGAATTCCGACTTCCAGTAAGGTATGGTTTCAGTCAACCTATCTTTATGTCTTAATTTGAGTCCTTCATGAATAACAATGACTACAAATTACAAGTTGAGTCCATGCTTCAATGATATTCATTTTATTAAGAAGCAAGACAATGCATGTTTCTAAACTTGTAGCAATTAAAATGCTACAGCACCTCTAAATTTGCTTTTTGAGAGAAAGCAAAAATCAAAAATTTAAATAAACTCTCCATATATTGAAATTTTCAACCTCCCTTATGAGTGTGCAAGGCAGCTAAAGATTGCCCACCAACACCCCACTGAACTTCTGTAAAGTTTAAACATAAAAATCCCAATTAAATCCTAATGGGAAGAACAAAGGACCCATTCACATTCCAGGAGCCATGTGAAGTCTAATTTGTTCATATCTACTGACTACACTCCCAGATATATTAATTATGGATCATTAAAATATCTTCAATGAGCTAAAATTTGGTTATAATAAAATAATAAACTAGTCACTGTGAAAAGACCATATGGCAGCAATATGCATGCAGAGCCATCAAGATTAATCTACCTAATACCCACACCTAAAGGAAAGCCCTAGCATATTAGTCAACGTTTATCAAGGATTAATTATATTGAAATGACTTACAAAACTCTTTTCTCCAGAACTTGTCTTTGTAGGTAAACAGTATCCAAACGCTATCCATCAGGAGAAACTGATATATTGTTGTGAAGGAAATTATTCACATTTTGATATTCATCAAAAATTCAGTGACTTCAGCCATGAAATTAAAAGACGCTTGCTCCTTGGAAGAAAAACTATGACCAACCTAGACAGCATATTAAGAAACAGAGACATCACTTTGCCGACAAAGGTCCATCTAGTCAAAGCTGTGGCTTTTCCTGTAGTCGTGTAGGGATGTGAGAGTTGGACCAGAAAGAAGGCCAAGCACTGAAGAATTGATGCTTTCGAACTATGGTCTGGAGAAGACTCTTGAGAGACCCTTGGACAGCAAGGAAATCAAACCAATCAATCCTGAATATTTATTGGAAGGACTGATGCTGAAGTTGAAGCTCCAAGACTTTGGTCACCTGATGAGAAGAGCTGATTCACTGGAAAAGACCCTGATGCTGGGAAAGACTGAGGGCAAGAGGAGAAGGGGATGACAGAGGAGGAGATGGCTGGATGGCATCACCGACTCAATGGACATGAGTTTGAGCAAACTCTAGAGACAGTGAAGGACAAGGAAGCCTGGTGCGTTGCAGTCCATGGGCTCACAAAGAGCTGGACACGACTCAGCAACTGAACCACAAAAATGTAGGGACGAGCCTTCCCTGGCAGTCCAGTGATTAAGACTTTGCCTTCCAATGTAGGGGGTGCAGGTTTGACCCCTGGTCAGGAATCTAAGATCCCACAAGACTTTGGGCCAAACAAACCCCTAAAACACAAGTAATAATGCAACAAATTCAATAAAACTTTTAAAATGGTCCACACCAAAAAAATTAATTTTTAAAAATGCAGAGAAACAACTGGCTTTTCATTGCAGATCAGATTAAAAACATGAAATATATAGGAACTTTATTACTTTGTATTTTGTAAGATAATATATGCAACACTTTCGGATTTTATTTCATGAAAAACCACATGCATAATATAATTCTTTGACAAAAATTAAAATGACATGTTCCAAGAATAATTCTGAATTGTCAGAACTGAAAATAATCAATCATGGTTTGGGAAAAAGTATTTCTCAGTTTTTACATATAAGTGATTATTATGAAAAAAAATACTACAGTTTGGTTGATTCCAAAATATATTTCCCATTGAGGACTGTATTTCTTTTTGAAGGTTATTAATTTCTTACATAAATGGGAGATTATGCATGTGAAATGTCACTGCATGAATTACCATATGATTTTAAATTTTACCACTTAAAGAAAATAACATGTAACATATAAAGAGAGCTTCCCTTATTCATTTCTAAGAAAATATTCAAGAAGATTATGAAGTACCTTTGCCAATCATGATAGCCTACTGTTTGCTGCTAACTTTTTTTTATTGTTTTTGCCATACAATGCCATGATATCACCATGGGTTTACATATGCTCCCTCTCCAGAACCCCCCTCCCTCCTCCCTCCCTCCTCCCTCCCCCTGGGAAATCTCGATGCACCAGCCCCGGGCATCAATCCTGGGCTGGCGATTGATTAGACATATGATAATTTTTAAAATAAACTATCTCTACTAATTTTATCTCAGGATTATTTTTGTGAATATTCTACTTTCTATGCAAGTGAAGAACCAAGAGGATTATTGAAATTATTGATTCATATCACTTATCAGCCTAATATTTAAATACATCAAAGTTAATACAATACCTCTGTACTGAGGAAATTGCACTCGTACAAGCTCACCTGACTAACTTCCTACTATAGAATTAATTTATAAATTATTTCTTTAAAACCATCCTTGATTTACTTACCTTTATTTTTGTACAATTTGAAATTCAGCAAAATGTTACTACCACAATGATTTTAATCCTAAAATATTGTATAACATCTAGTCAACATTTTTATCATCTCTAGTTTTATTGGAAATTATAAAGTCTCGGCACTTTTAAATACTTGTTCAGGCTACTTTTTGTTTTATTAATGACCATTTTTAGCTGCTCAGATACAAAAGGCAATTTAACAGTCCTAGAAAAAGTGGTCATTGAAGCGTGTATATTACCATATATAAAATAGATGACCAGTACAAGTTTGATGCATGAATCAGAGCACTCAAAGCTGGTGTTCTGGGACAACCCAGGGTGATGGAGTGGGGAGGGAGGAGGAAGCGGGGTTCAGGATGAGGGGGACACATGTACACTCATGGCTGATTCATGTTGATGTATGGCAAAAACCACCACAATATTGTAAAGTAATTAGCCTCCAATTAAAATAAATTAATTAAAAAAATCTAAAGCTGAGATAACTAGAAAAGACACATTGAAGGAATATTGCAATTTTAGTTCCAGCTGAATAGTTTGTCAAAAAAGATGAATTGATAAGCACTAGAAACTTCAACCAAGACTAATGATGACAAGTCAAAATGCAAGAAAGGGACCTTTAATAGCCTAATGTATAACCCTGGTTATTAAAATGATTTCTGTAGTATATTCAGTAATTGCACTGTAGATATTTAAGATACATATTTATTATCATCCCTAGAGAGCTTTTACCAGTTGCGTAGAAGTTGAACATCCAAATAAAATACCTGCAATATTTGAGACACACTTATACTAAAAAGCTTATTTATTGGTCATTATTTGAAATTCTAATTTAATTGGGCATTTGTAGTTTTATTAGCTAAATTTTGCAACTTCTGTTGAAGTAATTAGAGGGATGTGCTCAGTCACGCAGTCATGTCCGACTCTTTGCAATCCCATGGACTGTAGCCTGCCAGGCTCTTCTGTCCATGGAATTTTTTAGGCAAGAATACTGGAATGTTGCCATTTCCTCCTACAGGGAATCTTCCCAATTCAGGGATCAAACCAGCATTTGATTGATTCTTGACTCTAGAGCCACCTGGAACCCCAAGTAGAGGGATACTAATCATTTCCCCTCAAGTTTCAACTGAAAATTTTGACTCTAAATGTTATAAAAATACATGTTCTTAGACAGGACTGGCTATATTTTGAAGGTGTGGGGCCCCCTTCAAAATGCAAACACAGGCCCTCTTTCAACAATTATTATTTTAAGATGGCAGCAATAGAGTCTTAACCCAAGTATCCATGATGCCAGTCCCATTTGTAGAAGTTTAGAATCCCAGACATTAGGTTACATCTGAATCAAGTGCTCCTACATTACAGAGAAACAATGGGGTCATTTTTAACTGGAACTGGTCTATACCAGGGGTCACCAAACTTCATCTGCAAAGGGTCACAAACTATTAATAAATATTCTAGGCTTTTAAGCCAGGCAGTTTCTGACACAACTATTAACTCTGCTATACGAAAACAAAAACGTACAGGCTGCATTCCAATAAAGCTTTTTTTTTTTTTTACAAAGGAGCTGTGGACCAAATTGACCCATGGTCTATTGTTTGCTGACTCCTAGACTATACTACAAATGTGAGCAAAATTATCAAGTAGATCTGTTCACAGTATACACAAATATAACCCCTAAGGTAGACATTTGGATTATACTCATTTCCACAAGACATTAAAACAATTTTGCAAAAATAGGTAATGGAGTTTATTAAGTAGGTATCTTCACACTAAATGCAACCATGTAATTTACTCAAACCACTGCCTCAGTCTTCTAGATACTCTAAAAATGTGTACCAGGGAATGCATAATGAGAAATGTAATAAGGGTTCCTTTTATCTTCCTCTCCTATTTAATTTTTATTTACTTTCATATGCCTTTTTATCAGTTTAAAAAAATAGTGAGTTCCAGAGGGGAAGCATATGTAAACCCATGGTGATATCATGACAATGTATGGCAAAAACAATAAAAAAAATAAATAAATAAATAAAAATAAAATAGAAAATTTAAAAAAAAAATGTTAGATTTAAAAGAATAAAAAAAAATAGTGAAAGGAAAAAAAATGAAGAAAAGCATAGACAAGTGACTCTCTTGGCCTGCCCTTTCTGGAGTGGTGGCTACACGACAGGCCATGCGGGGCTGAAAACTGTTCATGTCTACAAGCCTCAAAGACCATCTTGGGGATCCAAGAGTTTTCTTTTCACATAATGCAAGCCCCCTAATAGTAAATCAGTGGAAGAGTTATTATTCCCATTTTGAAGCTAAGACCCAAAGAGGTTAAACATCTTCTGAGAATCTTGTCAGAAAAAGAAAGTTCAGGCTTATGTTCCAATCTCTGAGTTCCTGGTATCACAGGAAGTACAGAAAGTAGTCATGGCCCTTGTTTTTGAGCAGCCAGTAGTCAAATACAGACAAAGAACCAAACACAAAGACCCAAGGAACAGAACCATACATTTAACTAATTTGGGTAACTCAGAAATACTTATATTATAATACAGAATCTAAGTACTCAGTGAAGTCAGAATAACTGATGGTTACATAAGGCCTAGTTATAGGAATAGTTAAAGCTACAATGGAAACAGTGGCTGACTTTATTTTTCTGGGCTCCAAAATCACTGCAGATGGTGATTGCAGCCATGAAATTAAAAGACGCTTACTCCTTAGAAGGAAAGTTATGACCAACATAGACAGCATATTAAAAAGCAGAGACATTACTTTGCCAACAAAGGTCTGTATAGTCAAGGCTATGGTTTTTCCAATGGTCATGTATGAATGTGAGAATTGGACAGTGAAGAAAGCTGAGCGTCGAAGAATTGATGCTTTTGAATTGTGATGCTGGAGAAGACTCTTCAGAGTCCCTTGGACTGCAAGGAGATCCAACCAGTCCATCCTAAAGGAGATCAGTCCTGGGTGATCATTGGAAGGACTGATGTTGAAGCTGAAACTCCAATATTTGGCCACCTCATGTGAAGAGCTGACTCATTGGAAAAGACCCTGATGCTGGGAAAGATTGAGGGCAGGAGGAGAAGGGGACGACATAGGATGAGATGGCTGGATGGCATCACCAGCTCGATGAACGTGGGTTTGGGTGGACTCAGGGAGTTGGTGATGGACAGGGAGGCCTGGTGTGCTGTAATTCATGGGGTCGCAAAGAGTCAGGCATGACTGAGCAACTGAACTGAACTGAAAGCTACCCACTCCAGTATTCATGGGCTTCCCTTGCGGCTCAGCTGGTAAAGAATCTACCTGCAATGCAGGAGACCTGGCTTTGATATCTGGGTTTGGAAGATACCCTGAAGAAGGGAAAGGCTATCCACTCCAGTATTCTGACCTAGAGAATTCCACGTACTCTATAGTCCAGGGGTTGCAGAGTCAGACACGACTGAACGACTTTCACTTTCATAGTATGGGGAAGAACTAGTTTGAAAACATTCTAGGGAAAAATAAATTTTCTGAATGACTGCCACAAAGATTTGGCTGAATAGGTATGTCTCAGCTATTTTGCTTCTTCCAGGCATGAATCTTCCTCCCCAGAGAGCATCCTTTGAAAGTTGAAATACCAGTGACAAGCAAGTGCTTGGCTCTCTTTAGAATCATATTATACACAATCTTCGAAATTTTCCTTTCACTCAACATTATACTCCCCAAAGTCATACATGCTGGTACATGCCACTCAGTGTATCATTTTTACTATTGTATAAGATTTCATTGGGTAAATAAACCACAATTTATCCTTCTACTCTTAATGGGAACAAAAGAGCATGATGTTTTTCCATGCTCAATTTCTTCTAACTAACATTTTGGTGGTGGGTTTTCAAGGTTATCCTTACCCCCTGAGTCTGAAAAAAAGTGGAAAGATACACCTTGTACAGCAGACTGGAAAGAATTATCCCCCACCCATTTGGTTTAGCACCTTTCTACACTAGGCACCTTCTAGAGCAACAACAGATTTTTCTGACCATTTCACTTTGATCAGGTTTTCTTATCCTGCCCATCTTTGTGGCAGTCATTGCAAAAACCAAAAAGAAATGCTCAGAACCCCAGGATAGGGTTTTGTGTTTCCCAAGGTGTGTGCTTTCCAAGTTATGCATTCTAGGCGACACTGATTTTAGGTGAAAGAAGGGGAGAAAAGATAATAGGCTGGGGCTTTTCCTTTAAAACCAAGAATAATATGTAAAATGACTGTCCTCTCAATCGTAATATGTATTGAGTGAAGCTGCCTGGCATGAAGAAAAAAAAATGAAACTATAGAGTCAATGTATCTGCACCAAAATGCAGGGCTCACAGTGAACTAACTATGCAACCTTGAATTTGACCTTTCAGTGCTTCCATTAACTTATACATAAAATGGGAAAAATAGTATCTTTGTTTCAGGGTTGACATATGGAGTCATAAAAATAAGAAATTAATGTAAAAATTCTGATATATATTATTTGTTCAATAAGTAGTGTTTTTTATCATCCTTTGAGTAATAGACAATAATATTCTTACAAAAATATATTCTAAAATTCAGGATAGGTTATACTCAAAATTATGAATTGAATTTGATGTATATTATAATACTACTTACAAAATAAGAACCATTTCCTTTTTATGTCTTTATTAGATATTTGGTTTTCACTTTTATTTTCTTTAAGATAGTATCTTGAAAACTTTCATTTAAACCATGAATATCTAGCCCAAATCTTCAACACGAAACACTTTATTAAAATAAATGAGTGATCCTTTGACAAATGTATTAACAAGTTAAGAGAATTTGTTTTCTTTTCTAAACAATTGAACATATCAACTTTTCTATTTAAAATCATCATTGTCAGTTTCCTTATTAACATGGATTTTTACTCACCGACCCCAGAGTTAATCCTCTAGCTCTCAAAGTTTATAATACTCTAGAAACACTGTCTTGTAAATTAAGGGGGAAGTTATAATATAAGACTGAAATCAGCAATCTCTAAGACCTTTTCAGGAAGTCCATCTCTGTGTAAGAAAAATTTCAGCCATCTTATTTACTTAATAAAGTAGGCAGATGCCTTCACGCATTTACTGAAAGCATGTAACAGCAGATAAAAAGGAAAGAGAGGAATCAAGAAAAATAAAAATCATATTACTCAGCATTAAAAAAAAATTCATTTGAAGCAATTCTACTCAGATGGACGAAACTGGAGCCCATTATCCAGAGTGAAGTAAGCCAGAAGCAAAAACAACAATACAGTATATTAATGCATATATATGAAATTTAGAAAGACAGTAACGAGAACCCAACATGGGAGACAACAAAAGGAACGCAGATGTATAGAATAGACTCGTGGACTTTGTGGATGAGGGTAAGGGTGGGATGTTATGGGAGAAGGGCATTGAAGCATGTTAATTGTCATGTGTCTAATCAATCGCCAGCCCAGGATTGATGCTCGGGACTGGTGCAGCGAGATTTCCCGGGGGGGAGGGAGGAGGGAGGGGGGTTCCGGAGGGGAAGCATATGTAAACCCATGGTGATATCATGACATTGTATGGCAAAAACAAGTAAAAAAAAAAAAAAAATGATAACCAGTCACTGCTCCTCTACTCTGGTGCTACATTCATTTTCCAGGTAAAGAATCTGGATTATATTATATTACTCCTATAATTTAAATTAATAACATACAAGCTTTAATTATAAAATCCAATTTTCCTGTATTATCAAATTCACCCAGACATCACAGAAACCAATTCTTAGACTCACACGTGGAAATGAACTGAGGTTACTGGGCACCTCCTTGCTTTCTAGATGAAGAAATTGAGGCCTTATAAGGAAAGATTTTTATCTGCGTCTCAAACATGTCTGTTGATCACCCTTTCCTGATCAAAGAGAAATTCATTTTGAAATTCAATATTCCTAATTCCTATCAAAAATATGTTTTGTTTGCACAGACTCCGTGGTGTTAGAGGTCAGGACAGGGGTGGGACGCAAGGAGGGCTCCTGGGTGCCCACAGTGTTTCATTTCTTGATCTGGCTAATGATGTGGATGTGTTCACCTAATGAAAATCCATCATACTGCACACTTGGGCTCTGTACACTTCTTAATATACTTGTTATATTTCATTAAAATGTAGTAAAATGCATTTCTACTCTCTGTTAGTGGTAATTGACATATATCACATAGTAGTGAAAAGTCACTCATCTTTTATTGAATATCCACTATTTGCCAAGTCCGGTGATTTGTACTCAAAATATGAAGATAAATAAGGTTAAAAATACAAAAACAAAATACACTGCCCTAAAGCATCTCACAATCTAGATAGAGACATACAAGTAAACAGTTGCAGTGCTGTGAGCAAAGTGCTGACAGCTGAGGAGACAAGGAGCTGCGGGACTCTAGCACCTGAGTCAGCGTGGGTGGAGGGGAACAGTGTGCGGGGGACAAGTTTCAGAAAGAGAAGATGCCCTCCCACCACAGGTGAGTACTGGAGTTCATTCTCTGCAGACAGAAGCTCCAAAATATCAATAGGAGGACAAGTGAGAGGAGGCTGGGCCCTGCCCAGCAGAGACCACACAGTTCTCATTCTCAGAGTCAGGGAGACCTTCCTGACTGGAAAGTTCCTTGGCGGTCAAAAGGGCAGTGATGCCAGAGCCACCCAGAGGCCTCTTCGCTGGAATCCATCTTGGCTGAGTGGTGCGTGCCTGCACATCGGAGGATCCTGAGATAAGCCCAACACAGACTCAGAACCAGCCAAATTAACATGACTGCCCAAAGGAACCCCAGAAGAAATGCCCCACATAGGTGACTCAAACTGCCATGAGGATGCAGCTCTCTCTGAGAGCACCTGCGTGTCTAGGTTGGTCATAACCTTCCTTCCAAGGAGTAAGTGTCCTTTAATTTCATGGCTGCAGTCACCATCTGCAGTGATTTTGGAACCCCCCCAAAAAATAAAGTCTGTCACTGTTTTCATTGTCTCCCCATCTATTTGCCATGAAGTGATGGGACCAGATGCCATGATCTTAGTTTTCTTAATGTTGAGTTTTAAGCCAACTTTTTCACTCTCCTCTTTCACTTTCAACAAAAGGCTCTCTAGTTCTTCTTCACTTTCTGCCATAAGGGTCTTATCCTTCTCCATCAGAGGGCAGACAGACTGAAAACCACAAGCACAGAAAACTAACCAATCTGATCACATGGACCACAGCCTTGTCTAACTCAATGAAACTGTGAGCCATGCTGTGTAGGGCCACCTAAAATGGATGGGTCATGGTAGAGAGTTCTGACAAAACGTGGTCCACTAGAGAAGGGAATGACAAACCACTTCAGCATTCTTGCCTTGAGAACCCCATGAACAGTATGAAAAGGCAAAAAGATAGGATACTGAAAGATGAACTCCCCACGTCGATAGGTGCCCAATATGTTACTGGAGAGCAGTGGAGAAACAACTCCAGAAAGAATGAAGAGATGGAGCCAAAGCAAAAACAATACCCAGTTGTGGATATGACTGGTGACAGAAGCAACGTCTGATGCTGTAAAAAGCAATACTGCATAGGAACCTGGAAAGTTAGGTCCATGAATCAAGGCAAAATGAAAGTGGTCAGACAGGAGATGGCAAGAGTGAACATAGACATTTTAGGAATCAGTGAACTAAGATGGACTGGAATGGGTGAATTTAACTCAAATGACCATTATATCTACTACTGTGGGCAGGAATCCCTGAGAAGAAATGAAGTACCCGTGGTCAACTGCCAAGGTAGAAAGTTCATATCACAAAATGAAACACAGAATTTCAAGCAGAAGAGTGATGTGATCTGATGTGGATTTTTAAAATATTTTAACAGCTCTGCATAACCTCAGGCTTCCCAGGTGGCTCAGTGGTAAAGAATCTGCCTACCAATTCAGGAGACACAGGTTTGATTCCTGGGTTGGGAAGATCCCCTGGGGGACGGCATGGCAACCCACTCCAGTATTCTTGCCTGGAGAATCCCTGTGAACAGAGGAGTCTGGACCTCAAAGAGTTGGATACTGCTGAAGCAAATTAGCATGGTTAAATGACTTAACCAAAGGATAAGTCATTTGGCTTATTCACTACATAGTCACCAGAGGAACACGGTCTTTTCCCTGGTCAGAACCCCACATGACTCCAAATGCATTCAGAGTGAAATCCCAAATCCTCTCAACAGCCCATCAGGGTAGACAGTCTGACATCCTCAGTCTCTCTAAGCTTGTTCTCTACTCTTCCTTACCTCACCTGTTCCACTCCAGACACTCATGGTATCTCCCCAGATACCTTAGGCACACTCCCCCCTCAGGACCTTTGCACACATTCTTCGCTCCACCTGAAACTCTCTTCTTCCAGATACCCATGTATCCCCTGCCTTGGGATGCGTCCAGTCTTGGTTCAAACATCACATTCCCACTGACATCTTCCCCAGTCACCTAGTTAATGAAGTCATTACCCTGCCAACCCCAGGACTCTGAATCCCTATTTCTTGCTTTGCTCAGTCCATGGCACTGTTCTTTGTAAACTTACAATTTATTTCTTTGCTTGTTTACTGTCTGTCCTCCCCTGTAAGCCTCACCTCCTCCTGAACCCACTAGAATGTGATAAGTTTCACAATAGCAGGTGTGACTTTCGATTCACTGCGATACATGGAGCACTACCTGGTACATGGTAGCAACTCAATAAATAATTCATTTCCTAATTAATGCTGGTGTGCAAGGAAGAAGACCAAATGGAAGCACTTATTTAAGAGTCACATAAGTGGGGACTTCCCTGGTGGTCTAGTGGTTAAGAATCCACTTTCCAATGCAGGGGATACAGGTTTGATCCCGGTCAGGGAACTAATGTCCACACGCCATGCAAGGGGACAACTAGGCCCACACACTGCAACTACTGAGCCAGCGCTCTACAACCAAGGACCCCATGTGACACAGCTAAGACCCAATGCAGCCAAATAAATATATATGTTTTTAAAGTCACAGAAGTAGAGACTGATACTAGCACGTCCACAGTGCTACACAGATGCACACTTTTCCAGGTGCACTTTATAATTCTTAAGTTACAACTAAAGAAGCATAAAACTTAGGGGAGAAAATCTGTATGAAAAACAGAACGATTACATAAAAGCACTTAGAAAAAGAATGCCAACCGTTTTGTGCATCTTAATAATCTCTGACACTACAACACATCCACATAGAATCATTTTTAATGAATGACAACATAAAATCGGAGAAGAGACTGCAACAAGGGTTATGCAAAAGGTAAAGCTTCTTATATTTGAGACACATGCAATTTCCAAAATGATTTTAAATACATTATTGCTCATTAATACTTACTGGATCTTTTGCTTCTCTTTTAATTATGCATCAAATGAAAGGTCATTTCTAGTGGTTCAATTCACAATAGTCCTTAATAACATCTTTCAGCATTAATAAGTGAAGTGCCAGCTTAGAAGCAACTCTGATAAACACAGTGCCCTGTAAGAATCGTAATGACACTTCCTGTAAACATCCAGGAGGGACTATCAAGTACCACACCGAGTGCATATGTGTGTTTTGTGGTTCCCAGAAGACATGCTGAAGAGGTAATAAAATGTCAGCAACTTTCAGAGGGATAATCAAAGGGCTGAGCTTAAGTGTCCCTGGCTTTTCTATTTGGATGGCATCACGTGGTCTCTTTGAGCCTAAGAAATTTTCTTGTCAAACTTAACACTGAAATTTGGGAAACTCTAGAAGACTCCCTAATCCTTGACACTGACACAATCTTTTCTATAGAACATTTTCCAATATCTAATATTTAGGAATTTTACCCAATGTGTACATTTTCCCTCTTTATAAACACTTAATAAAGCTCTCTCCAGGAAATCTACTTGACATTCTAAGTCATTGTGCATGCATGCTAAGTCACTTCAGTTGTGTCTGGCTCTTTGGGTGCTATGAACTATAGCCCGCCAATTTCCTCTGCCCATGGGATTTGCCAGGCACATTACACTGGAGTAGGTTGTCATGCCCTCCTCTAGGGGATCTTCCTGACCCAGGGATCAAAGCAGCATCTCTTATGTCTCCTGCATTGGCAGGAGGGTTCTTCACCACCAGTGCCACCTAAGAAGCCCTTCTAAGTAATCACATAATCTAAAATCTTAAGCTAGTATTTGCAACCAATTTCCTGAAAAATACGACAAATAAATCATGTCCAATTGCTTGCATAACCTATCTCTTTCAATCCTGTGTGTATGACATAATACAAACTGTAAGAGCTCTTTGATATTTTTATTTATTTATTTGGCTGCATCAGGTCTTAGCTGAAGCACATGGAATCCTTGTTGCATCATTTGGGATCTTTTGTTGCAGCGCATGGACTCTTTAGTTGTAGTGTGTAGGCTCAGTAGTTGTGGTTCACGAGCTTAATTGCTCTGTGACTTGTAGGATATTGGTTGCCTGACCAGGGATCGAATTTGAGTCCCCTGCATTGCAAGACGAATTCTTAACCACTGGACCACCAGGGAAGTCCCTGTAAGAGTTTATATATCTTATATTCGAGCTGCTTTGAAGACACTGATTTTCTCAGTATAACTGTGTGCATGGCTCTAAACTACAAATTACAGAACACACACTGGCACAAGGGTTAACTTGATTGAAGGACCATATCTCTAGGTTTAATTACTTAGAAGTGTGGGTCTAACACTCAAGAGGAATGTTTTATGCACCAGTGAAACAATATGTGAGTGAAACCTAAAGCCTTTGATTCAGTCCAGCCACAAATTGTGCAATCTTGGGCAAATTCACTTAATTCCTTGTGGTCTACATTTTATTTGCAAAATGAAAGGGTAAAGTAGATGATGTTGAAGAATGTGATTAAGCCCTAAGAATACAATCATCTAAATTATTTTAGGTATTTTGTCTATAGTTGGTTTATATGGCCACAAGATTGGCAGAACGTACACTCAGAATAAGCAAGCAGATATTCTTTCTTACTTTTCAGACATGGTTAATAAATAGATAGACATATACTTTCTCTCATGTGATTATCCTTCTGTTTAAATTTGAAACTCATCATTACATAGTAATAAGCACTTAAAAATAAATAGGCTAATCCTAAATTCGAGTTGTTAAGGAAAACAAAAACTTACATAATGACCATTGTTGTTTGTCTATATAGAATCTATTCATTGCTTTTACCTTTTTGATATAACACCAATTTTGGTTAAATAATCAAAATGTGAAAGCTAACACTTCAATAGTGCCTTCTCCGTTTCTTAATAATTTACATCCAATAACACACTAAACCTCACAGTAACTTTATGAAGTAAGTACTGTTATCACTCCTACTAAAAATGAAGAATCTGAGTTAGAGTTAGCTTGTGCTAATTCTCAGAGCAGGTAAACAGAGGAGGCGTAAATCTGAATGCAGGCAGTGGGGCTGTCTGTGCTCTTAACCTTCACATCTTCCCACGCTCAGCCTGCTTGGCTAGGGGAAGTTAATTTCCTTCAATTTCAAGAAAGTCTCCTGACTGGTAAGACAATCACAGTCATTCCAACCATCTTGCATGCATGATAGTCACTTCAGTCGTGTCCCACTCTTTGCAACTCCACGGACTGTAGCCCACCAGGCTCCTCTGTCCATGGGATTCTCCAGGCAAGGGTACTGGAGTGGGTTGCCATCACCTCCTCCAGGGGCTCTTCCTGACCCAGGGATGGAATATGTGTCTATTATGTCTCCTGCACTGGCAGATGTGTTCTCTACCACTAGTGTCACCTGGGTTTATGACTTTCCTTGTCAATCATGATAGTCATCTGCCTGCAATGTAGGAGACCTGGGTTCAATCCCTGAGTTGGGAAGATCCCCTGGAGAAGGAAATGGCAACCCACTCCAGTACCCTTGCCTGGAAAAATCTCATGGACAGAGGAGCCTGGTAGGCTGCAGTCCATGGGGTCGAAAAGAGTTGGACATGACTGAGGGACTTCAGTTTCTTTCACAAGTGGAACCAATCAGCCTATTTTCTTGGGGTAAGAAGGGAGGTCTACTCCAGAAAAGGATGTGCATTAGTGCCCATGCTGCTGGCAGCCACCTGCCAGTCATGAAGGAAGCCAGTCTGAGGTCAAAGCCCAGAGGAAGGAAGAAGGAGGAGCCAAAGAAGCCTGAAGTCCTGAAGCTGAAGTCCCGAGCTCACTCCACTCTCAGCCTGCTCTGCCTCGGTACTTTCTTTTGTTTGGATGAGTTCCCTTATTGTCTGAGCCAACCTGAATCAAGGTGCCTCTTCTTATACCTAAAGGTATCTGATAAATATTGGCATGATTGAGCAGCTTAGACACAAATTCTAGGGGCTTCCTTGATGGCTCAGCAGATAAGGAATCTGCCTGCAATGCAGAAGACACAGGATTTCGATCCCTGAGTCGGGAAGATCCCCTGGAGGAGAAAATGGCAGCCCATTCCAGTATTCTTACCTGAGAAATCCCATGGACAGAGGAGCTTGGTTGGCTACAGTCCATGGGGTTGCAGAGTCAGACACAGCTGAGTGATTAAGTATGCACGTGCCCAAGTTCTAAATTGCTAAAAATCATTGTTTAATGTGAACTGCGTTATCCCCCCACGCTGATCCCGAGACCTGTGGTAATGCAACATTTATGTTACCACCACTGAACTTACTGCTGAGTCATTCCCTTTCTAGGACACTCATCGACTTGACAAAGATTTATTGCACTCTTACTCTGTCTCAGGCATTGTGAGGTCCTGGTTTAGGGAGATAAATGAGTCACAGCTCCTACTCTCACAGAATTAATGTCTAGGAAGGGAGAAAGACATATAAATCAACAAATTTCCATAATATGCGATGGTGTTAGAATATATAAACTGCATGTGTGCATATGCCGTGTGGGTTCCCTGAGAACATACAGAATAGAAACTAAGATGCTTTGAAGTCTTTATGAATGTTTTGCAGAAGTCTTAACATTGACTGGGAGTTTTACAGCAGAGAAAAGGACTTCTAGGCAGTGGGAAGCACCTGATCAGAAGCATGTAACTACAGAAGTGCTGGGAAGGTTTGAGAATGGCAGAAACTTCCAAGTGATGTTGTGCTTCAAAAAAGTAAGAAAAGGGACAAGTTCTAGGGCTCCAGCCTTGGCTTAGTCTCAAAAGTCTCTCTGGTTTTTCATTCTCATACTTTAAGTAGCTTTCTACTTTCCTTCACTTAAGCTACATTATCCTCAGTTGAATTAATAGAGCCAAACAAAGGGTCAAGCTCCAATACTTTAGCCACCTGGTGTGAAGAGCCAACTCACTGGAAAAGACCCTCATGCTGAGAAAGACTGAGAGCAGGAACGAAATTGGGAGTTGGAGGATGAGGTGTTTGAATGGCATCATTGACTCAACGGACATGAGTGTGAGCAATGTCCGGGAAATAGTGAAGTACAGGGAAGGCTGGCATGCTGCAGTCCATGGGGTCACAAACAATCAGACACGACCGAGTGACTGAACAACAACAAAACAGTCAAAGCTGCGTTTCTCTGGCTTTTCTAGTCATCCATCCAAGACCAGAGGCAAAAAGCTCAAGAGATGTATTTAATAACCAGTACAGCGTTTGTGAGACCCTAATAGTGATTTATAAAACTCAGATATTACTTTCTTGACAATCATAATTTGTTGGTGCTTCATGTTGCTTTCCTAATTTTCCTAAACTTTTCTTCCACGATTAGTTTTGATGTATTTTTGAAATTTTCTATTTCAATTACAGTGTTAATTTGCTAACTTCTTCCTGTAAAGCTGACTTACCACCTTAACTTAGATACAAACTGTATTCTAAATGAGTTAAGAGAATCAAACAAGAGAAATCAATAGTTTCTTTTAATCTCAATTTATCACTTAGCATATATATACTATTTTTTACTGGGCACCTAATAAATGCATGATAAGCACTGCAGATTTTTATTCAAATGTGGCTTTAGAACTAAGTCCACAGGAAATGGTTAAATAATAAAATCTCAAGTGGCTGTAGCTAGAAAATATTTTTTATGGTACCACAGGGGAAATTTCATAGAATGCATGACCCCACCAGGCAACTCCTCTTTCCTACCTAGGTTGAGATCTCCATCCAATGTAATTTGGGGTCAACTGAGAAGATTCACTCTCCCTCACAGTGAGAGGCAACAGTGAAGCAGACCAGTGACCCCCTGCCCAAGAAGCAATGCCATTACTTTTAGATGAAAGAGCAGCTGAATTGTCTATCTTATTAAATATTTCAAAGAACAAATCATAAATGTCAGTATCACGATGGTGAGGAGGCAGAAATGCTCTCAATAAAGATTCTGTTGAAAATCTAAATTTTGAATTAATTCTGAAAGACTTAGAATGCTCTGAAATTGTTTTAAAAAGTAGAATTTAGCACAGGCAATTATGATGCTAACTTGAGTCAGCAAACAAAAATAACAGAAGAGAAGCGATCTGACTGGGTCCAGGAAAAATCTCTTTGCCATTTCAACCTCCTGCTTCTTATCAGATCCCTAGTGAGGGTAAACTGATAGCTAAAACCAGAACTTTGTTATATTTATATTACACACACACACACACATACCGTATGCTTTCAGGTACATATAATGAAACAGTGGCTGAAATTAAATAGAAATTTATTTTTGTCACTTAAAAAGCCATCTGGAGGTAGGTGGTTGCTGGCATTGATCTAGAGGCTCAGTTATGTAACACCCTTGTTTCTGTGATTTCCCTGTGCCAGGTGGAATGAAACCATCCCAAGATGGTGGCTGTAACTCCAGGCTCATCCTCTTTAGCTGCTAAAATGAGTAGTGGAGGACCAGACTTGCCAAGTCAGTCCCTGTTCACTTAGAAAGTGACATCTTCTGAGACACAGTCTCAGGAGACTTTCACTTGGGCAGAACTATGTCCCAGGGGTCGCCCCTTTTAGCAAAAGAGGCAGGAGAGAGAATTTTTTAGAAACCTTTTCCAACCTTTATAGTGAAAGAAGAAAGCAAGAGAGAAGAAGGACTGGAAAGGACTGCAGGTCAGTCTGAACCAGGTCAGCCTGCAAGCGCAGGAACTCATTGGTCAGTATGGTGGGATGCAGCATTTTGGCCATACAGTGGGTCTGATCAATGCCAACAAATTGCTGGCACTTAATCTCACATTAAAGAGTCTTTTCAAATATTTTTTAAGAGAGATTTCTTGACCAAGTGGACACCTTAATGACAACTTCAGCCAAGAGGTTTATACCTGAGGGAATAATCTGGGGAAACATCATGATTATACAATGAAGCCTTAACAAACTCATTCATGACTGTAGAGCCTACACATCATTGAATCCTAATAGGAACATTAAATAAGGATATTAAGTGGCTATACTAAAAAAAAGCTTCATGTCTAAAGAGGAGGAGATCACATGATGTGAGGTCGGAACACATACACAGAAGTAGGGCAGCTAAAAATAGTATCTTTGACTATTTCTCATTGTTTGTCTTTATCCAAAAGCAGGATGATTGGCTAACTGACCTTTTAAGATCTTCCCATGGTAAAACTGTGGGCTTCCTCCATGGCTCAGCAGGTAAAGAATCTGCCTGCAATGCAGGAGTCACAGGAGACGGGTTCAATCCCTGGGTCAGGAAGATCCCCTGGAGGAGGAAATAGCAACAAACTCCAGTATTCTTGCCCAGAGAATCCCATGGACAAAAGAACCTGGTGGGTTAAAGTTCATGGAGTCGCAAAGAGTCAGACATAGTCTGAGCACACAGGAGCTCATAGTAAACTATCTAGCTACACTCACAAGAATGGTGATCTTTACAAACTCTTTGCAAGGAATTTGTCAAACCCATGGAGCTGTGGTCATTAGTTAAATATATTTGTTTGTCTATCTTACAGAGTTTTGAAATAAACATTTCTGTCCAATAATCATGGAGGCTTCCCTGGTGACTCAGGCAGTAAAGAATCTGCCTGTAATGCAGGAGACCAGAGTTCAGCCCCTGCATCGGGAAGGTCCCCTGGAGAAGGGAATAGCAACCCACTCCAGTATGCTTGCCTGGAAAATCCCAAGGACAGAGGAGCCTGGAGGGCCACAGTCCATGGGGTCACAGAGTCAGACATGACTGAAGGACTAACACTCACTCACTAAGTCACAGAGGCAAGTGACTGATTTTCTAGCCATCCTTGTTCTGTACTTGTGGTCATCTTAAGTACGCACATCAGAGGTTTTAAAAGATCTCAGACAGACGAGCTCTATTCTATGTTCTATTTTAAACAATGTTAGCAGAAGGAGATTATACAGTCTCAAGATAAGTGTATCATAAAAATAGCTGTTATTCCTGGTGAACCATGTTTCCGCTGTTAAAACTGACTGAAAGCCTAGAGACTTTCAGGGTGAAAAAAAATTAGAAATAGGCAATATTTACCCAATTTTGGAGTAAAGAATCAAGTTTATTTCCTAAATTTTAATTAAATTAAGTCTAAATTTTATAGAGGAGTCATTTGACACCCCTGTCTTTAAATTTCCTTATTATGGAATAGAGAAAGTAGAAAAGAAAGAATAAGTAGTCAATTACACAATTTCTAGAAATGCAGTCCCTGCGGTAAACAAGTCATGGACAAGCTTCCCGGGGCCCTAACGATGTACCAGTGTCCAGGAAACATGTTTTCAAAGAGCCAAGCTGATTAATTTCACCAGCGGTCAGGAGCCACAACACAGCCAGGGGACATGACAGATTGACTGTTGGAGGCAACTATTATTTTTCCTCTGTGACCAATGCTGTAACTGTTGAAATCATAGCCAGGAAGAACTAAGCTCAATCATGCAGTTAAAGTGTTGTTTTCAACCAACTGGCCAATAATTTTCTCACCAAAATAAAACTTCAGGGAGCAACCCTTAGAAGTGAAGGAGTTACCCATCACAATGAACAACTGCTCCCACATTCAAAGTCTAAAAAAGATTCTGGTTCTTCAAATCACTGAGCAAAGATGGCAATCTACAATTCTCAGTGTTAAGTAAAAATCTTTTTTAAAAAAGATTTTACAATAAACATAAAACTGAAAAAAAAATAAAATATTTTCCCCAAAAGTATCAAAATGCTTAAGATAATGCTTGTATTTCCAAAGAAGATAAACTAACATACAAATGCAATTCCTCTGCAAGAACACAATATATGAGTGATATCACCAGGAATATTATTATTATTATATTAATAATAACATTTTAATATTATTAATATGTTAATAAGAGCACTGTATTTTTGAAATCCTATTTTCTGAAGATAAATAATGATAAAGAGACTTTCATTACAGAAAAAAAAAGAAAAGACTAAGATGGAAGCCTGAGTAGGATAGAGGATGGAAGTGGGTGAGGAGATAGGAGACAGAAAAGGTGTTCTGGTTTGGTTTTGCCTGGCACTATCACTACTTTCCCGTTTACAACTAGGTGGCAACCCACTGTGGGTTCCAAAATTAGTGCACTTGCTGTTTTAATGTATAGAAGTTTTTCCAAATGTATTTCTTGGTGTCAGGGAATGAAGAACATGAACGGAATTTGATACCAAGGTTTTCGGTCTATAACGTCTCACTCTTCCTGACTTCGTGCTCAGTGAATGTAGCCTTTTTAGTTCTAGTCCCTGCGCACTTTAGTTTTTATTTGCGTATGACTGCTTTACAATGTTGGGTTGGTTTCTGCCGTACAGCGACTCGAATCAGCCACATACAAACATACATCCCCTCCCTCCCAACACCCCCCTCCCACCCCGCTAGGTCCCCGCAGGGTACCAAGCCGAGCTCCCTACGCTGTGCAGCAGCTTCCCACTAGCTATTTTATACACGGTAGTGTACATACGTCAATGCTGCTCTCAATTCGTCCTGCCCTCTTCTTCCCCCACTGTGTCCATATGCCGGTTCTCTACCTCTTCGTCTCTGTTCCTGCCCTGCATAATAGGTTCATCCAGATAGGATGCTGCGGCAGAGGGAGATAGTCTCAAATGAAAGAGCTCCCTTCCTTTCTCAGCGCATAAATGCTGCCCTGATAAGACATTTTCCACTGCATCTGCTCTTATACGCAGCACGGAAAGGACTTTGGAGACCTGTGTTTAGATCTAATTAAAACTACAAGCTGGTCTTGAATGATAGCTTTTACATATGAATTCTGAAATATTTTAGAAATCATGATTCTCTCTGCTTTTTGCAAAATTTGAGAAAAGTTGATCCAAACTGAATTTTCTTTTTCTGGGGGAAGGGATGTGAGGGTTGTAGCCTGCCAGGCTTCTCTGTCCATGGGATTCTCCAGGCAAGAATACTGGAGTGGGTTGCCATGCCCTCTTCTAGAGGATCTTCCCGACCCAGGGATCAAACCCATGTCTTTTATGTCTCCTGCATTGGCAAGTGGGTTCTTTACCACTAGTGCCACCTGGGAATCCCAGCACATACTTAGCACGTGATATACACAGGGCTTCCCTGATAGCTTAGCTGGTAAAGAATTCGCCTGCAATGTAGGTGACCCCAGTTCAACTCCTGGGTCAGGAAGATCTGCTGGAGAAGGGATAGACTACCCAGTCCAGTATTCTTGGGCTTCCCTGGTAAAGAATCCTCCTGCAATGTGAGAGACCTGGGTTTGATCCCTGGGTTTGGACGATCCCCTGGAGAAGGGAAAGGCTACCCACTCTAGTATTCTGGCCTGGAGAATTCCATATACTGAATAGCCCATGGAGTCTCAAAAAGTCTGACACAACTGAGTAACTTTTACAATACATAATCACTCAATAGAAAATTTGCCAGAAGATACACAGAAAGAGAATGGAGAAGACAAATGGAAAGAAGGGAGGCCAGGTATCAGGTAAGTATAGCTGAGTTACACATTTATAGGTACTGGACAAAAGTTTCTGCATCTGGGATCCTCATGTACAGCAAGCACACATAAGAGCCAAGAAATTGTCCCATTCTTTCTCACAAATAGTTTTTACCGTCCCATTCTTTCTCACAAAAATTATTTGTTGTTGATAATGTTATTTAACAACATTATCAATGGCCTTCATCTCTATAATCAACCAATGTCCCTACATAGAGAAAGACTGATCTGGTGCCTTCGAAAAGCTGTGACTGTGTCCACAGCTTGCATATCCTCTCCGAGGAGAGTGGAAACACACTTTTAACCAAAATCTGCCTGTTTATTTTAATTGCCAATAGTCAGAAACTTAGGGAGCTAGTTACAATGAGGAAATTATAGCCGTAAAATTATATTATAAAAGTTTCCACTCCTGTTTTGAAATTGGCCAAAATTACATACAGTGTTTCTGTTTTGCTTATTCTGAGAACTGAATATTTCCATAAAATTAGATAATTTTCCTTTTTTGACTTTTCATAGGAACAGGATATGTATTGCAAAATGAACAAATATTTCAATTTATTTAATAAGCACCTATATTTCTTCTGAGCAAATAACCACATTCTTTTAAAATATATATCATTGGATATCTGAAGCTTTATGTGCTATTTTCCACTGATAATGGTTGCACTAGGTCTTTATAACAGGTAACTGGCCATGCCCTATACTACTCTGCCTTTATTGTGAATATCGGAGAAAGCAATGGCATCCCACTCCAGTACTCTTGCCTGGAAAATCCCATGGATGGAGGAGCCTGGTGGGCTGCAGTCCATGGAGTTGGGAAGAGTCGGACACGACTGAGCGACTTCACTTTCACTTTTCACTTTCATGCACTGGAGAAGGAAATGGCAGCCCACTCCAGTGTTCTTGCCTGGAGAATCCCAGGGATGGGGGAGCCTGGTGGGCTGCTGTCTATGGGGTCACACAGAGTCGGACACGACTGAAGTGACTTAGGAGCACCAGCATTGTGAATATCATGTCTCACAGTACTATTTTAAAGAACTACAGAAAAGATAGGATGCAAGCATGAATATATTCTCAAATATACATGACTAATAAGACATGCTATTCACAATGCTGCTGCTGCTAAGTTTTATGATTTTATCTCACCCAAAAAGGAAGAAGAAGCAAAGCCCAGCTAATTAATGGATCATTTTAGATTGGTTTGGATTATGATCAATTGAGGCTTTATTTGCTATTAAAAAGGACAGATATTGAATCCACGTATCATATCCACTGAGAGTGAATTTCCCAGGCAGTCTTTCTGAGTCCCACAGAATATCTTAAATCTCATGAGCTCATCCTACAGGGCTCCTGTGATCCATATATCACCTCCCTCTTTTTTACTGATTGCAATTTTCCACTGAGTCAGCAATAACTTCTTACGGGTTCACAGACTCCCTCTTAACCCCTGCAATCGTGCTGGGTGAATTCGATCCTCACACTGCTAACCATCCAATAGTCTTGCCTCCCAGTTCTTTGTCCTTCTCAGTTCCATTTACTACCCACCTCCACTTTGCTTTAGGCATCTTCATCTGAAGCATTTATATCAGTCAAAAGTGCCCCTTTTTCCGATTTTTCCGATGTCAAATCCATTGAACCATATCCTCATATCTCCAGTTCCTTCACACCACTCCATCTTTTCTGCCTTTTAATCTCTCCAATTGGTCCTAATTCATCAGTCTACTCATATTTATTTTCACTCTTCTCTCTGAGTAACCTAAGCATCGTTTTAAATCCAATCTCACCAAACCCCTTAACTCCCATTCTCTCAATCAATTCATCACACATACCAAGCAAAACCTCAAGCCTGGATCAATTCGGCTGTCTATTTATTCCTCCTCTATGCCTAGACTGATAAGGCGTACTACAGAGAAGACAGAATGCACAATCAGGAAGATGAATGGTATGAAACATTCATGGATGCCAGCTCAACGTGCCCTCAGAATTGCTCTGCAGCCCTTGTCGTCGTATTCTTTGTCTCACAGTGGCTGTGTGAAATCATCCCAGCGCTTCCACCCTACTTTATCATTTTTAACAAATAGCGTCAATTCCCTACTTCATAGAAAAAACTAAAGTTGTTATTTGCCTCCCCTCAACACTAAATTATTTATAAGCAACTCAATATTTCCTTGGGGTTGCAGAGTTGGACACAACTTAGTGATTGAACAACATTTCCTTATTCATTTTTGTCCCAGCAGAAGAGGTCTTTCTCCATGTATTGGGTGGGAAACATGTTGGTCTGGGGTTTTCCATACCATCTTACAGAGGATGAGATGATTGGATGGCGTTACTGACTCAATGGACATGAGTTTGAGCAAACTCCATGAGGTAGGAAAGGACAGGGAAGCTTGACTCTGACACGACTTAGCGACCAAATAACAACATAGTATCTTACAGAAAAACGTTTTGGACAACCTGTTAGAGTCCGTTCTCTTTCCTTCATTTCCCATGTCCTCAGATATCTCTTCCTATGAATTCACACCATCTCGCCCAACTGGCTTTTTAACCCCTTCTGTGCTGGTTTCACCCTCTCTTTATCTATAATTATGTTCAAATCTTTCCTGTAATAGTGCAACAAGATTTTTCTTAAACAAAATATTCACTAACCGGCATGTCTGAATACCACATTGTTTTTCCTTTTCCCTTCATAATTATACCACTAGAAAGAGAGGATCATGTGCTTTCCTTCTTCACCTTACATTTATTTTACCAAGCCAATCTACCTTCTACCTTCTCCCCCTGCTTCCATACTTCCTTTTGTCCAGGTCAACATTGACTCCAAAAATCAAATGGAAACTTGTCAGCTACTATCTTACTTAACCTTCTGAAACATATGGACTACTGTATCCTTTTCGAAATTACATCTCTCTCCCTTAACTTCCTTCAAGTCTTTACTCAGATGCCACTTTCTGGTCTACCTACTTAGGTTACCTGATTTTAAAATGCAACACTTACCCCTGCACTTTCGGGCCCCCTTACATTTTCCTTTATTGTATTTTATTGCATTTTCATCTTTCAACAAAATATAGAATTTACTTATTTATTATATTTTTGTCTATCTCTCCCTAGCAACAAAGAAGTTAATCTGCTGTGTCCCCTGATTTATCTCAACATCTCACACAAAGTAATAGCTCAAAAAATATTTGTCAAAAGAATGGGTCTTTTGGTTTCCAGGACAGAAGTCTCTCTCAATTTTTCTCATGAATTTTGGATTTGTCTTTCTCTGTCTCCTTTGCAACCTCCTCTATACACTCTTTAACTTTTAGTCTTCTCTCCATAGGCCTTTTTTTCATATTCCCCTGAGAGATCTCAGCCACTATTAGGATTTGAGCTACTTCCTTTATGTTAAATATGAAATACCTATATTTCTAGTCCAGATCTTTCTCCTGAATTCAGACCCATGTATCTCACTTCTTTCTACACATCTAACCTTAAAGTTCCCACAAGGAACTCAAACTCAACATGTCCAAACTCCAACCTACTACAACCCTTCACTAGCTGTGTATTTACATGTCTTCTGAAAAGTATCATTTCTAAGTTAAATACAGTATTTTACCTAAAATCTCATGGTGGAGGTGAATGATACTGTGGATGTGAAATTGAACCTATGTTTTATTTAACCAGGAAGGCTCAAACCACATCTAGAGATTAAGAATTCTAATCGTATGAAAGGGAAATATTTATGGGTAGATCAAGGAAACCTTTGGTCTCAACCCTCAGTGATATTTTATCTATAATTCTGATAATCAGGGAAGTAATGACTTAGTATACTGAATTTTCTGTTACAAGTACATACAGAGAAAATTTTTCTTTAACTTACCTTCCAAGCCATTTCCATCTACAAATGAAAGCCATAAACTATCAACCATTATCTAATAAATTTAACCAAGATGATCACATTTCAGAAGCAAAACATATAATTAAAACTATGTAGCATAATCTCCAAATACCAGAAAAGTGTGACATAAGCAAAGCAAACCCTATTCTAAATAAATTTTAAATAAATAACATATATACAATGTGGACTGGGGGAAAGAAAACTGAAGGTGAAAACTGATGACCTGGGTTCAAATTTTACTTCTGCTTAATTGTTTGGCTCCAAGCAAGTCAGTAATAGTGAATACATATTGAGTACTTACTATCTGCTGTTTACTTTTCTAATAGTTCAGCATTTTTTTCAATTTTCATGACAACCCTACACAACAGGCATCATCATGTTTCTCAGTTTCCAGATGAAGAAACCGAGGAATGTAGAAGTAATTTATTCAAGATCACAGTTTCTAGCTGGCACTCGGGTTTCAAATCCAGCTTGTTTAGTTCCAGGGCCAAACTGTGTTTTGAGGATTTGTCATTTATAAAATTGAGATTTCATATCAAAGAACAAGGTTTATTTAAGATAGTATGTAAAAATGTTTTTTTGGAGATTTTAAAATATTATCAAATATAAGATATAAAATTGCTAGTCTATAGAAACACAGATGTAGAAAACAAATGTACAGACACCAAAGGGAAAGGAGGGTGTGGGATGAATTGGAAGATTGAGATTGACATGTATACACTATTGATACTGTGTATAGAATAGATAACCACTGAGAACCTACTGTACAGCACAGGGAGCTCTACTCAATGCTCTGCGGTGACCTAAACAGGAAGAAAAGCTACAAAAGAGGGGATATATGTCAACATATAGCTTATAAAACTAGATAGCATATTAAAAAGCAGAGACATCACTTTGCCAACAAAGGTCTGTATGGTCAAAGCTATGGTTTTTCCAGTAGTCATGTACAGATGTGAGAGCTGGACCACAAAGCATGATGAGAGCCGAAGAATGATGCTTTTGAACTGTGGTGCTGGAGAAGACTCTTGAGAGTCCTTGGACTGCAAGGAAACAAAATCAGTCAGTTCTAAAGGAAATCAACCTTGAATATTCACTGGAAGGATTGTTGCTGAAGCTCCAACACTTTGGTCACCTCATGCAAAGACTGGACTCATTGGAAAAGACCCTGAGGCTGGGAAAGACAGAAGACAGGAAAAGAAGGAAGCGACAGAGGATGAGATGGTTTGGATAGCATCACCAACTCAATGGACATGAGTTTAAGCAAACTCCAGGAGATGGTGAAGAACAGGGAAGCCTGGCGTGCTGCAGTCCATGGGGTCACAAAGAGTCAGAGACGACTTAGCAATTGAACAAAAACAGATAGATGATTCACTTTGCTGTACAGCATAAATTAACATTGCAAAGCAACTATATGCCAGTGAAAATTAACAAAAATAAATACAAAAAAATAAAATAAAAGTATTAGTCTAGTAAATAATAAACTCCAAGAAGTGGTTTCTTTCTTTAGTTAGGATTTGTACTACCTCACTGCCTAAACGGATTTGAGAAGGTATTTCCTTCATGTAGTGGATTCTCTGATTTGAATTTCATTGTTGAGTCTTAAGAGTTACTCTGCAGGGACCTTAAAGATAACATTAAAAGTCTACTAAAATTCAGAGGAGAGCTCCTGGGCTTTCTGACAAATATTCTTATAGTAGTTCACTAAAGAAAAACACACAGCTCAAAACTTATTTGCATTCTTCACCAACTTAATGGATAAATTTTCATCTGTCATCCTTAAAAGGAAACAGATATGACTGGCTTTCTATTAAAAAAAATACAAATTTACGAAAATCAAGTTTGAATGCCATTTAACAAAAGCACTTGCCCATAAGAAAAATTTGGTCCAAAGTTTGAATCCACTATGGCATGCATTGTAGTTATGTTCTTTTATTCATTTATTCACTCATCCAACCAACAAGCTTTACTGAGTATTTACCATGCAGGCCACTGCATTAGATGTTACAGATGCAATGATGAGACAGATAAGACCATTGTCCTCACTGGGTTATTGTCCAGTAGGGCAAATTTTTTCACAAAAGTATTATAATGCAATATGATGAGATGTACAGTATGGTTTAGGAGGACATGGGAGAGGCAATGAGACACATGACACATATATGACAGGCCATGCTAATACATTTTTTGGAGGGCAATTTGACTGTGTATTTTAAATTGGGGTATAGTTGTTTTCCAATGTGGTACAATGAAGTGAATCAGCTATAGGTATACATAAATCTCTCCCTTCTTGGCCCTCTCCCATCTTACCCATTTTAGGTCACCACTTAGCACTGAGCTGAGCTTCCTGTGCTTTGTAGCAGGTTCCCACTAGCTATTTTACACAGTTAGAGTATATATGTTCATGACATACATACACTCTCCCAAGCTCCCAATTCATCCCCCTGCCCCCTCCAGCCCACCTGTTTGGTCTCTTCGTTTGCATCTCTCTTCCTTCCCAGCAAATACGTTCATTTGTACCATTTTTCTAGATTCCACATATCTGTGTTAATATCTGATACTTGTTTTTCTCTTTCTGACTTATTCCATGTTAACACATTTTTTAGGGCACAGAAAAAAACACATCATCTTTTTAATATCTTTTCACTTTGCAAACCAGGAGAAGGAAATGGCAACCCACTCCAGTATTCTTGCCTGGAGAATTCCATGGATAGAGGAGCCTGGTGAGCTACAATCCATGGGGTCACAAAGAGTTGGACACGGTTAAGCGACTAACACACACACTTTCCAAACTAAGCATCACAATATCAATTAATTCAAGGGGCTGCCTGAATACAGAACTAGCTGTCACTCAATGCTCTTCATATAATAATAGTCAAAACAACAATTCATCATGTTCCACCATGAACCATCTCTTTGGAATATCTTGTTGGCTCACTGGCTATTTAAAATCATCTTCTGGTACCAAGTGGAATGTGGGCTTTCTTTTTTGTAACAGGAGCTGAATCCGTCTTCTGATGTTTGAAACCTTAGCCCAGTTAAGAATCTTGTCTCCTGCCCTTTTTCATGTCTTCGTCTGTTTCTATACAGGAAATCCAGCAAATACTAATTAGAAGCATAATATGTGGGGGCAACGGGTTAACAAAATCTTTTTTCCTTTATCTCTTAGATTTTGACATTCAATTCACTTTTCAGATCTGTTACCTTGGCAACCTGATAGAGGAGATCTATCAGCTAAGTTACTAGGTTGCATTGCTTATGGTAAAAATAATCTATGCTTGGTCAGTTGCATCTGGATTGGGGAAAACTATAAATGAATGATAAGTACCTGACAGTTTTAGATTCTTATAGCTGGGCATGTCTTTTGCAAAAGCTGTGCGAGCCCTGCCTAAGGAGATGTTACTAGAGATATTGGCTCCTGTGGAACAGGGGGCTTTAAACCCAAGGGAACTTTTACACCTGCTCCATCTGAGAATCATTCTTTCAAACCTCAGCTGTCACCTGGGAAACCAAGTGGTACAGCTCAAACTGTTGTACAGACCTCAGCAATTTCTGCAAGGGCTGGTCTCACAGAAGAGCAATATCTGATGTTCCTGTCCCATGCCCTTCTAAGTGAATTTGATGCCATGGATGACTTATGGTCATCTTGTAAATCTGATTCTTTGGTGGAACTTAAGAAAAGACAGCCCTGGCCTTGCCTTCAGAGCTTAGAGTAGAGTAATGGCAGATAACAGAACAAGACATAAATAATGAATAAACACACCAGGAAGATGCTTCTGATTGCCCGTTTTAACACACTTCATTGTTAAAGTGGACTCATACAGTGTACTCTACCTAACACAATAACCATATGCCTGGCATCTAAGAGAAACCGAAGGTTGTTGAGTAAGTAAATAAACAAATAAATGAATGGGTGAATGAATTAATGATTTTCACCAATGCAATGACTGAAAGAAATTACAGCCTCAGCTCTCAAGCCCCATTTGATCCTAACTCCGTTTTCCAGGTGTCACAGCTCGACTCTCTCCTTGATTTTCAATCCAGTTATTGATCCTCTGCCTGACCTCTTGCACTGGGGAACTTCTACCTGCACTTCTGGAGCTCCTCTCCAGTTTTCTCCATCTGCCCTGTGTCCAGGAGGATGGCCAGCATGCACTTCACTCACTGCGTCGCCCAGTTGGTTTCTGTTGAACCACTAAGAAACACCACAGAGATTAGAGGGAGGGTAAAGCTGGCTTCCCTGATGGCTCCATGCAGGTTCAGTTTGATGCAGGTTCAATTCTGGGTCAGGAAGATCCCCTGGAGAAGAAAATGGCAACCCACTCCAGAAGTCTTGCCTGGGAAATCCCATGAACAAAGAAGCCTGGTGGGCTGCAATCCATGGGGTCACAAAAGGGTCAGACACAACTTATCGACTGAGCACTTTCGCAAAACAGGAGGTTGGGATATTTGTTTCACCAACTCCTTCTTTGTGGAGAGCATCAAAAGGAAGCCATCATCACAGTCATCATTGAGTGGCTGTAAAAAGTCACAGCCACTAAGAAGCTACTACTGTAAAGGTGACATCTCCAGGTTTCAGGAACCACCAACCCCTAACCCCTTTAGTAGAGAGCGAGAGTTGGACCATAAAGAAAGCTGAGTGCCAAAGAATTAATGCCTTTGAACTGTGGTGTTCGAGAAGACTCTTGAGAGTCCCTGGGACTGCAAGGAGATCCAACCAGTCCATCCTAAAGGAAATCAGTCCTGAATATTCACTGGAAGGACTGATGCTGAAGCTGAAGCTCCAATACTTTGGCCACCTGATGAGAAGAACTGACTCATTGGAAAAGACCCTGATGCTGGGAAAGATTGAAGGCAGGAGGAGAAGGGGACGACAGAAGATGAGATTTTTGAATGGCATCACTGACTCAATGGACATGAGTTTGACTAGGATCCGGGAGTTGGTGATGGATAGGGAAGCCAAGCGTGCTGCAGTCCATGGGGTTGCAAAGAGTTGGACACAACTAAGAGATTGAACTGAACTGAAACCCTTTAGGCTTAGGCATGGACATAGCTTCCTGTCTACTTTCTTCAGGAGATCACACCATCTCATTATTTTTCTACAGCATGTCCATATGTTTAAATTAGTCACCATATTAAATATCCACAAAACACCAAATGTGAGTACACTGTCTTGCAGGACTCTGACTGAAACACCATTACTTCTGCTATTTTTCAGATTTCTTATAATAATTTTCTTGCTAATGTATCCACCTACTTCAGCCACCAGTCATGACCTACCTTGAGTGTTCTCATATTTCCAAACTTGGTCTAATCTAGCTGCAGTCACTGCTAACCCTTGATGTTTACTTACACAATCCCTCAAGATCTTCCTGTATTTTTCTTGCCCCAAACTAACTGCCTATGTGCTTACAGCCACTCCCTCTTCTATATTGTTATGACAAATAGTCAGGGATTAATTTTTGCTTTGGAGACATAGCTGCATATAGTTGAAAGAGCAAAGGATTAGGTCCAGATAGACGAAGGCTTGAATATTAATTGTGGCACTTTGCTGGTGCCTGAGCAAGTCAACAGAACTATCCGAGCTCCCATTTCTTCTGGAAATCAGAGAGAACAAGACCTATTCTGCAAGATTTGAATAAACACTAAAGATGATGTACATTGATATTAGAAGGTCACATGCACTGAAAAAAGGGGGTAGATTATGTTATTATTGCAACATAGTTAAGAACTATTATAAAGCACATTCCAACAAAGGGATCATTTTCAAAGGTCATTTTCATTCCATTTAGCTATATTTGTTGTTGTTCCATTGTTAAGTCTTGTCTGACTCTTTGCAACTCCATGGACTACAGCACGCTGGGTTCCTGTCCTCCACTATCTCTCAAGTTTGCTCAAACTCATGTCCATTGAGTCAGTGGACATAGTGCCATCTACCATTTTATCCTCTGCCACCCCCTTCTTTTTCTTTCAATCTTTCCAACATCAAGGTCTTTTCCAATGAGTCAACTCTTCGCATCAGGTGAGCAAAGTATTGAAGCTTCAGCATCAGTCCTCCCAATGAATAGTCAGGGTTGTTTCCTTTAGGATTGACTGATTTGATCTCCTTGCAGTCCAAGGGACTCTCAAGAGTCTTCTCTAGCACCACAATTTGAAAGCATCAGTTCTTCATAGAGAGATTTTGAAATTCTGCTTTTCAGTACAAAAATCCTTCACTGCCTATTTCTCTGGTGTAAACTCACAATATCAAATGATTATAAGAACTGATTATAATTGTTGCTTAGAGATAAGGTAAATATTCTATTGCCTCTAGTTGCTCCAGACATAAACAGAAGAAAAGTTATGTATTCAAGAGTTCTATTTCTGGTTTATAATACAAAAATTTTGAAATTTGAAGTTAACAAGAAATGCCATATTAATTCCATTTTCACCTATCAGTGTAACATATTATGACAAGCTTCATAGTGTATGATTTTCCTTTAACATTAAAGCTTTTTTTGCAAAGTTGCCAAGATGTTTGGCATAATTGCCAGTCCAAATTAAGAATATGGTCTTTCAAAGTGCAAACATTCAAAGAGTAAAAAATTTTCCAAGCCAAATGAGTTTCACACCACACAAGAACATGAGGAAACAAGATAATTCTCTTCAACTTCTCGGTCTGCATTAGAAAAAACTTTTAAAAGTCCCACTACTATATCAGCCTTAAAGTCAGAAAAGCTGGTAGGTTGCAAATTGTAATTTTAAGGCTGCCAAAAGGATTTTTAAAAATCCTCTGCCCTTCATTCTAATCTCCTTCAGTGATGTCTGAAATTCTTCTGACAATAAAGAAGTCTATCCTCTCATAACTAGAATTAAATTTAAAATTCAAAAAGTCATTAAATTGAAATGTCTAGCTATATTTGCTTTTGTTTTTTCCTGATTCTGATAAAAATTTACAGCAAGGAAAAAACGAATGGTTGAAAGGAGGGGGCTGGGAGCATGGAAAATAAACATCACCTAATTCACATTTGTGCCTCAGGCTGGCCCTGTACCCAGCTCATCCAGAGTTGAATAGAATTCCTTACTGTGCTTCTTTCTTCTTAAGTAAGTCCTCTTTCTATTAGTTTTTGATGGTCATGGAATTAAGGGTCATGGAGATTCTGAGCCCATTCAGAAGCATTCCTTCACCCAATAACCTAAAAAATATTCTGTTATGAAGTAAGGGAATTCAAAGCCCCTTCTATGCCCAACTGACTCATTGGAAAAGACCCTGATGCTGGGAAAGATTGAAGGCAGGAGAAGGAGACAACTGAGGATGAGATAGTTGGATGGCATCACCGACTCAACAGACATGAGTTTGATCAAGCTCCGGGAATTGATGATGGACAGGAAAGTCTGGCATGCTGCAGTCCATGGGGTCACATAGAGTCAGACATGACTGAGCAACTGAGCTGAACTGACTGTGACCAAAGGTGGCCTGCCAGGCTGTGGAAGTCATGGGCCACTCGCTTGAGTATTCACTAATACAATCTATGAAATAGATTGGCTTTGGTGACAGGAAAATCAATATGTATGGGTTATCATTTCATTTTGTTTTCCTTTGTTTCTGATAAATGGGCACTGAAGGAAGATATATGTAAATAGATTAGGAGAAGGCTTGAATTCTCTTTCCACCCCTTACCTGGAGCACAGATGGAGAGATGCATTAGAGACAGATTCTGCAAAAACTGTTTTCAAGAGATCTTTTGTTTTTAACTTTTGTTCTTAATGATGTCCACAAGCAGTACTGTTTTACTGTCAATGTGACAATGTGCCACCCAGAGTTGAGGCAAGGTTCATTACCCCTTCTGCATGAATGCCAAGCTTGCTCTGACCTTGAGGACTGATGGTTTCCTGAGCAGCAAGGGATAGCATCTTTAACTCAGCATTTTCACATCTGAAAACAGGACTGCTTCATAAATGAAGAGAAGGATAAAGGGAAGGTGGAAATCAGAAAAAGAAATGTTATAAAAAGTGTTGGCAAGTTGGTTCAAGAGAACATCTGAGGAACTTTGTGGAGCTTCCTCTAACATTGGCTGGGCATACAAAACACCCAAAGAAAAGAGGAGAGATGTCTAGTAACTGGAAGATGGGGTCCTCTGTCAGCAGGTACCAAGCTGAGAGCTGCCATGGTGTGTGAAATAATACAGCACTGAAATAAGATGCTGAGCTCTGCAGTCAGCCCTCCGATTTAAATGCTGCCCTAGCACTTACAGCTGTATGGCCTTGGGCATGTTGTTTAATAATCAGTGCTTTGGTTTCCTCATGAGTAAAATGGACATCATAACAGTCCCTACTTCACGTTACTGCTGTGAGATGTCAAGGGTTCATGCAGGCAGATGGTTACAATAGTAACAACAATAATGACAAACGTTTGAGTGTTTGAATTTCATCCCATTTGTACCCATAGGTTGATGGTGTCAGAAACATCTGGAAACAGATTAAGTAGCATTCTCCAAGCCTAATAGACATCTTCCTACTTTCTCTAGCATGCTAAATCAATTAGAGTAGTAATTGGCATATATCATATAAATATCTTGGAGAAGGAAATGGCAACCCACTCCAGTACTCTTGCCTGGAGAATTCCATGGATCGGGGAGCCTGGTAGGCTGCAGTCCATAGGGTCGCAAAGAGTCGGACAGGACTGAATGATTTCACTTTCTTTCTTTCTGTAGTTCCTTTTGGAGAAGAAAATGGCAACCCACTTCAGTGTTCTTGCCTGGAGAATCTCATGGACAGAGGGGCCTGGTGGAGCTGCGGTTTATGGGGTTGCAAAGAGATGGACACGACTAAGCAACTAACACACACACATAAATATCTATTCAAATTATGTAAAAAGTAATAAAAGAAGCTTTTGTATTTGCTTCCTGATGGACTAGTTAGTGTTAATAAAATCTTCGTGAATCACAAATTAACCAGGATTTTGAGAAGTTTCATTCTGTTTGCAACTATGAAATTCACTTAATCCTCTAGAGTTTTAATTGATTACTGTCTGCCTCTATACAATCAGACCTAGATAACACAAAATACTAAAAACACAAAGTAAAAAGTAGCATGTTTCCCCCCCAAAGTATAATTTTTTTTATTTCAATCCTGATCAGATCCATCATTGGTGATGTGGGTATGGTATGTATTATGTACCACATTTTCTTTATATCAAATTTCAGATTTCTGTGAGCAACCAAGTTGTTTGGACCATTTTAGTCTCCAACCCCAGGCTGCTATGCATTAGATGGAACAAATTAACAGGTGTGTAATTCAAGTGTAAATGGGTGCTATCAGCCAGAAATGGATTCATAACTACAAGAAAAATGCTGTCCTGAATGAAAAAGCCCATAGAAGTTACTATTTTAGTATAGATTTTTCCCTCAAATGCTGTAATTTGCTTTTGCAAAGATAAAATTGCCCTCTGACTTTTGATAGGTAGACAAAAGAAAAATTCTCACAGAGCACCTGAATCAAAAGCCACATAAATGTAATTATTCCATCAGATCTTTTTTCTTCTTGCCAGTGTCTCAAGATGTCCTGAGATCTTAATTCTCTGAGTACTCCTGTCAGCTACTTCTTTCCTCAAGGAAGAGGTCATGCCCCTGTTTCCTTCAGTAACCACTGGAATTCCCAGCATTCCTTCTCTCAAGGAGATTGATCCCCATAGTACTCTGGACATGCCCTAACCTGTCCTCATGCTCCTACGCCCTTCCACCTTGCCCTCTGCAATTCAGTCTTTCATCCCCCTCCTGTTTCCTCAGACAATTTCCCACCTTCCTGCTATGGAAAGTGAGGGAAACCGACCTCAGTGGTAGATTTAGTGGCAGATTTAGTTTGTTTCACACCCCATGTTTCTCAAAGATTTCAAGTCAGGTTAGTTTGCTCCTTCCTTCCCAGCACTTTTTCTAAGTATGTTCCCTCTTTGTCCTTCCAAATCTTCAATCATTTGAAGCCTCTTTCATTACAGTTTACCTTTCATTCCTGTTTGATATCAGGAATCTAACTGTCAGTCATTCTCTCCTATTTACTAATTATCTTAACATTTAACTCATCGTCTTACTCTTGTCCACTGTTTTACCAGCATTCTCAGTGACTTCAGCATCCACCAACAGGTCTTCTGGTCTCTCAGTTCCTTGACTCTCTTAGCTCCAATGACTTTTTCTCCACCAATCACACAGAGCTGTGCTCTCAAGGATTGAGTGTGGGCATGCTCAGTCGTGTCTGACTCTGCGACCCCGTGGACTGTGTAGCCCGTCAGGCTTCTCTGTCCATGGAATTTTCCAGGCAAGAATACTAGAGTGGGTTGCCATTTCCTACTCCAGGGATCTTCCTGACCCAGGAATTGAGCCCACGTTTCCTGCATTGGCAAGTGGATTCTTTTACCATTGAGCCATGGATTAACCATCATCAAGAATTATAGAGCCTCCAAATCTCAACTTCAAAATACCACTTTTGCAACCAAATCATTCATCTAGTAATCCTTACCAGTACGTTCCCCTTCTCACTCAGGATCTCCAATCTATTTCCCCTCTGATATTTAATTTCTAACCCCTCCACCATAATCGTGGCTCCCCCTTTATTTGGCATCTCATCCATGGTCCAGCACCATAATCCCCTTCTGTAAGGATCTGCTGACAGATTAGATTTGGAATGGAAAGGAAAGAGAGGAGAATCAACAATGGCTCCAAAGTTAGGCAAAGATAGAGTTGCTGTTTATCGAAATTGGGGAATACTCTTCCTTTATCACATCTGCATGGAGAAACCTTGGCCTTTGTTAAACACAGCTCTCCAATTATTTTTGCCAGAACCTGAGACAAATGAACACTTTTGGAGAAAATCCTGACCATCTTGATTAGTCGCACTTCAAACTGGAATTCACATTTCTTGGCATTGCCAGAAATAATTCACGATTCTTCTCTTAAAAACTTAATTTCCATTCTCCCAGATGACTTTCATTCCTTCTTCCTATTCCTCTGAAATCTCCTTCTGCTCCACTCTTACCTGATAATCTTATGTCATAATTCAAGAAAACAAATGTAATCAAAGACCTACCCCATCTTTCCATCAAAAATTCTTGCTCATTTTCTCTGCCTTTCCTCCTGCTCTACTGCCAGAAGAATTGCTCCTCAGATCTTTGCCAACCCTTCCTCTTGTGTTCCAACACTTGCTCTATTATGCTCTCATTTTCTCAAAGGCCTTTCCCAATGGCGATTTCTCATGCTCTGCTGAATCCTTTCACCGGCATACAAATGTGTGTTAATATTACCCAACTTAAAAATAGAACAAAACAAAAGCTTCTGTTGAAGGCATGTCCCCTTCTAGCTACCATCCTATTTCTCTGTGTGCTTTCACAACAAAAATCCTTGAAAGTCTCCATTTCTTGTCTTCAAATTCCTTTCCTCCTTTCCTCTTGAACCAATACCAGTTGGGCTTTTGCCCTTACCACCCACTGAAACAGATCTTGTCAAATTTTAATGATTCCATGTTGCCACATCTAATGCTAAAATGTCACATCACACCCCAAATCTGCTTGATCTATCAGCATCATTTGATACAGTTGACCATTTTCTCCTTCTTGAAAGAATTTCTTCACTTGGCTTCTTTGTTCTCTGCCTAACTGGTATCTCCTCAGTTTCCTCACCTCCTGACTTACAGACATTGAAGTGTCTGGACCCCAGTCCTCAGATCTCTTCTCTCCTCCCTAAGGTACCTCATTTTGTTTCTTCTTTAAGTATTATCTAATGCTGATCACTCCCACGTTTGGATCTATAGTTATAGTCAGGATTTCTTCATTGAAGCCTAGAGTACATGTGTGTGCATGTGTGTTTGCATACATGCACACCATATCACCTTTTATATGTTTAAAGATGTCTCAGAATCAAAGTCCAGAACACTGATATTTGCTTTTCTTCTAAAAACTTACCCACCCTGAGGTCTTCCCCATTTCTGTAAATATCAATTCCACTTTTCCAAAACCTTGCAGCCATTGATTCTTCTGTTCCTTACCCAAATCCAGCAAATACTATCTGCTCTGCTTTTCCATAATTTAATCATCTGTCATCATCCTCCCTACTACCATCCTATTCCTATGTTTCAGGCCTAAATTATCAACATAGCCTCTTAACTAGTCTCTCTGCCTCAGTCCTCGCCTCCCAGGCACTGCATACATGACAACCGAAGTGGTGTTTTTAAAGAATATGCATTCCTCTGCTCAAAATCCACCATCAGCTTCTCACTCAGAGTCAAAAGCAAATTCCTTGCAATGGTTCACGGTCCCCACATCTGGGGTGCCTGGCCTCTCCTGGCAGCATCAGCTACTGTCCTCCCATCCCCAGTTCATTCCACATCACCTTCAATGCCATTTCTCTAAGAGGTCCAAACACACCTGTTTCACGGCCTCTGTATTTTCCATTCTCTCTGCCTGAAACTCTTTTCCCCTACATATCCACGTGCCTGGTGCCCGTGCTTTCTTAAAATGTCTGGTCAAATATCACCTTATTAAAATGAACTTCCATGATTGCACTAAAAAATTGAAAGGCTACTTCCACCTTCAGCGCCCTCATCCCTGTTCTGTTTTTATATTTATCTGTATTTATCAGTATCTTGGACTTCCCTGTAGCTCAAACAGTAAATAATCTGCCTGCGATGCAGGAGACCAGGGTTCAATCCCTGGGTCGGGAAGAACCTCTGGAGAAGGGAATGGCAATCCACTCCAGTATTCTTACCTGGAGAATCCCATGGACAGAGAAGCCTGGTGGGCTACAGTTTGTGGGGTCACAAAGAGTCAGATGCAACTGAGTGACTAACACACACACACAACAATATCTTACAATGTAAGCTCTATGAAGGACAGTCTTTACTTTCCTTCTGGCTCTTTTCTCAGCATCTGGAATGGTGAATGGAATCTATAACGTGCTTAGAAAATGTTTCTTGAAATTAGCTCACTGAAACAGCAACATAGCCAAAATAGAACCAGTCTCACACACACACACACACACACACACACACACACACACACACACACTACTCCCTCTACCACATTTGCCATCTCTCTAAACAGCTCCATTAGTCCCCCAACTGCTCAAGTGAAAAACCTATGTTGTCATCTTTAGCCCCACCTTGCCCTCAGACCCCACACACAATTCTTCGAGAAGTCATGTCCACATTAGGCCACCATAAAAATCAATTCCACTTTGGGCCACTTTCTCATCATATTTACTGCCATAATTCTATCCCAAGCCTTTAGGAACTTCTACCTGCACTACTACAACAGCTTTCTGCCCTAGTCTTGATGTCCACTCAATAATCAAAGTGATAGTTCTGAAGCACAAGTTCAGAGTACATCCCTTCCCCACCTCTCTGGCTTCTCATTATAGCTGGAAGAAGATCTAAAGTCCTCACTGCAGTCCACAGATGCTGCATTAATGCCTGGGCTGCCTCTCGGATCTCATTCACTCCATCCTCCACTACATTCCTATCAGGTGGTCTTTTTTCCCTTTCTTGAACATACAAAGATCATCTCTACCTTTGTTTATTTGCTTTTGATGTTCCTTCCCCTCGAATAACTCTTTCTCTAGGTCTTCATTATGGCTGCTTTTCGCTTGCATTTCAGGTCTTAACAGAAATCTTTCCCTGCCAGCTCTAGACAGAGTTACTGGCTGATCCCTCCCATTTTCTACAACAGTGAGTGGTACATGGTATTATACATACAGTCATGATTTAATTACTGACTTCATAATGTCTACCAGAATTTGTTTTTTAGTCTCTCAATCATGTCCAACTCTTTGCAACCCCATGGACTATAGCCCACCAGATTCCTCTGTCTGGGATTTCCCAGGCTAGAATACTGGAGTGAGTTGCCATTTCCTTCTCCAATGGATGTTCCTGACCCAGGGATCGAACCTGCATCTCCTGCATTGCAGGTGGGTTCTTAACCATTGAGCCACACTCACTTCTTTACCCAATAGCTAAAATATACCTTTCTGTGTTCAAAATATGGAGGCTATACAAAGGTGAAAGTAATAAAATACCCATATTATGAGAGAAAAAGATAGATAAATAAATAAATTTAAGCAATGCAATGTGACATTCTCTGCATTTCTCTCCAAACTTCCTAAAGATAAACTACATAAATTATTTTAACCAGCATGAGCTATTAGGCTGTGTAGTAAGTACACCACCCTGTCATTATGACGTATGCCTGCACTGCTTAATGTTTTTGGTTCCTGTCATTTTGACAAATTCAACTTTCTCTTTGCTAGCCTCAATGCTTCAAATCTCTTCTTCCAGTTAATTCAAATTTGGTCTTTTAAAATCTTCCCTTTTTATCACCATGACTACCTCACTGCACTCAAGTTCTTCCTCTTACTTCCTAGGTCTTAATAATTCAATTCAGAAAGTGCTTGAGTGCTTACGAGCATACTGAGTCTGTACATCCTATATCAGCACTCAAGGCCCTGTATCTCAGTTCCTACTTTCTTGCTTCTATGCAGCCCATTTATTAATTTATATTCTTTTTTCTCCATGTATCTCCTCTATTCAGAAAGCACTTCAAGTACTACATTCCTTGCCAACACCTGCTCAGCCAAACCCAGGCTCAGTCTGATTAATAACAAAACCCTAGATAACAAAACACAGATTATAAGAAAGCAATTAAAGCTCATTCTAATACAGATGCTATGATATGAGCAAAATTCAATATCTTGTGTCCTTAAGATCATATAAGAGCAAGAATCCTGTAAAGTAGTAGTAAAAATATTTAATAAGGAAACTCAAATTAAAAGATATTGGTATTTCAATGTAGCCTAAATTTTAAAGTAAAATATGTTACTCTGAAACTGTTTTATAAATAATTGCATATTATAATTCAAAAATCATGAAGAGTATTATGAAGATATTATTACATCAATTTATAAGAGAAAACTTACAACTTTAAGAAAAATACAGTTATTATAAAATACCTTAAAACTTGTTCAAGAAAATAAAAATATTTTAAAAGCATTATATGGACCAATTCATGCACCCATTTGGGTACAGAAATGGAAAGCAAACATAATATAGAAAAATTCCAACTAGAAATTTAGGATCTTACTGTTCAAACGTTGCTCAGTATTCTGACTCATAAAATGAAAAGATTAATTTAACTTTGGATTCTCAACATTTTAGTATATTTCTTAAGAGATAATTTTTTATTTATTTTTTGCCTAAAACAAGAAAGGATGAAGCAAAGTGAGAGATGAGCAAAAATAAGAAAGCACCGTTTGCAGTTGCAATTTAAAGTTAGGTAACTGGAATTCTACTTGCAGAAGAATATGGGAATGCTAACTGAAAATTTCTAGATAGTTGTAAAATGCATGAAATTAAGAGGAAAAAGCCAAGTCCTACTGTCCCGCAAAGCCTAATACAATATTGTAAAACAACTATACTTCAATTAAAAAAAAATACCGTAAGTGCATAATTTAATGATTTTGGATACATATTTACATCCTGCAACCACTACTCCAATAAAAGTACAGAATGTCTCTACTATCCCATAAAGTCCCATCATGTCATTTCTAGGCCACTCCACATCTTACCAGCAACCGCTGTCTTGAATTCTACCACCACAGATGAGTGTTGTCTGTTCTTGTGTTTCAGGATATGAAAACTTGTAGTGTGTAACATTTTGTGCCTGGTAGATACTTCTCAGAATTATGCTTTGAAGATTTATGCCTGTTGTGATATGCATCGATAGTCGATTTCTTTTTATTCATGGGTATTATTCCTCTGAATGAATAAATCCCCATTTGTTTATTCAAGTTGTTGTTGAAATTCCCGGGTTGTTTCCAGGTTGGAGCAATTATGAATGAAGCTGCTTTGAACACTCCAGTACAAGCCTTTTTGTGGAGAAATGTTGCAAGTCTCTTTGTTAAAAAAACATCTAGGAGAGTAAGTACCGGTTAATAGATAGGTATATCTATGTTAACTTTTTAAGAAACTAACAAACTGCTTTCCACAGGTGTCCCATTTTGTTGTCCACAAAACCCATTTGGTGCAGTCAGCTTTTCAGTGATGGACATCCGAGCAGACATAATATAGCATTTCATTGTGGTTTACTTTGTGTTTACCTGGTGACCAACAATGTTAACACCTTTTCAAGTGCTTCTTGGCCTTTCCTGTATTTTCTTTTTAGTCTATTCCAATTTTTGTTCAATTTCTTCAACTGACCTGTTTGTCATTTTATTATTGATTCCTAGTAATTTTAAAAAATATACTCTGGAAATAAGCCCTTTGTCAGATTCTGGATTGCAAGTATTTCCCTTCCAGTATGTGGCTTACTTACCCTTTCATTTTCCTAGCAGTTGTCTATGAGCAAGCAGAATTTATCCTCTTTTTGTTTTTTTTAACCATTTTGTTTTATCGTTAATGCTTTCTGGTACCTATCTAAGAAGCTATGTCTACCCACAAGGTGTAAAATGTATTTTTTAAATTTTTTGCAGAAGTTTTATGGCTTTAGCTTATTGTTTAAATCTATAATCCATCTCAAATTATGTCTATATGATATGAAATAGAGTCTGAGATTTATTTTTTCCATACATTTATATTTGTTATTAAATTTTAAGTGAAAATTTGGGGTGAGAAACATAAAAACACAATATACCTAACATCAGCACTTACTTTTCTTTTGCCTTTTACATTTTGCAAGCTTTATTTTTAATGTTGTTGTTGCTTTTAATACAACTTCTGTCTGTACAAGAATAGTCCAAACAAAAGCAAACTAAGATGGTTCATGGATCTGGAGAGGGCAAACTGCTTTTGCCATTTGCTTATGGTCAAATTCTACCTTTTCTGAGGATATTTTCTGGATGGCTCAAGCTCAGGAGGTCTCTTAGAAGGTCTCACATATCCTTAGACAACATGCATATTGAGTGGATTACATCAGCTGCTGCTCTTATGAAATGCACTGACACTGACAAATGAGTTGAACTTCTACCCAGAAATCTACCAAAACATGCAGTCATGCAGTTGCTACTTAGCCATGGGACTAAGGACTAAGTTAACTGCCAGATCTCTTTTTAATAAAGATAACACAATGCTATTCAGATGGGCTTTTTAAAATTCTACAAAATAAAATAACCAGGTAAAACCTAACACTTCAACATATCTAATTATGAGATCTCATTATATTATTAAAATTTTTATTTAATTGGAGGAGTAATTACTTTAAAATATTGTGTTGGTTTCTGCCATACATCACCCTGATTCTTTGCGACCCCATGGACTATGGAATTCTCCAGGCCAGAGTACTGGAGTGGGTAGCTGTTCCCTTCTCCAGGGGATATTCCCAACCCAAGAATCAAACCTAGGTCTCCCACATTGTAGGCAGATTCTTTACCAGCTGAGCCAGAAGGGAAGCCCAAAAATACTAGAGTGGGTAGCCTATCCCTTCTCCAGGAATTTAACTGGGGTCTCCTGCATTACAGGCAGATTCTTTACCAACTGAGCTATCAGGGAAGCCCACCATGAATCAGCCACAAGTTTACAAAATATGCCATTTCTATTTACAATAAGGTACACACCAGAATTCTTGCCTTACTTGCCACAGCTCTACTGTAATAAAAAGAAAATAAAAGCTGTATGAGCACAAAATTAGTTTGCCTAAGGCTAAACAAAAGTAAGAGTTGCTTCTGAGCTGTTAGCAAAGCCAAGACATAAGCTGCGCCTATTAACAGAGTTCCAAAGTCTCTCAGAATAACAGTTCACATTTCTTCCTTTTCCAAAGTCCTGTTAATAAAGTCAACCAAGGGAAAAGAGTTAACACGTTTCACTTGTACTTTTATAACACAGACAGTAACTAGTTCATGGTCACTAAGCCCAGAAACTACTTTAGCAGAAACTAGCACAATTTTGTAGCGGTGCCTATGACCTCCAGAGAATCTGACTTCTTGCCAAGAGTCACCAAGTCTGACTCTCTGGGCAATCAGATAACACCGTATAAAAATTTTTGCCTTCTCCCTATTTGATACAGCACCCTTCCAAGGTATTTCAAAATAAGAACCTAATGTATAACTTCTGTGATTTTTATATAAGATTCAAATACCTGGGTGGTGTTGTTTAGTTGCTAAGTAGTGTCTGACTCCTTTGCAACCCCATGGACTGTAGCCTGCTAGGCTCCTCTGTCCATGGGATTTCCCAGGTAAGAACACTGGAGCAGGTTGCCATCTCCTTCCCCAGGGGATCTTCCTGATCCCGGGATCAAACCAGTGTCTTCTGCAGCTCCTGCATTGGCAGGCAGATTCTTTATTGCTAAACCCCCAGGGAAGTCCTCAAATACCTGGTATAAAGTGTCATATTCAAAGCAAAAAAAAAAAAAAAAAAAGCAGCAAACTAAAGTAATTAAAAGTAACCTCAAGTCCCAGTTGGACCCCTTGAAAACTATTAAAAGGGATTCAATTTACAACCCATTTTCTTAAAATCTTCTCTTTTTTTCTCATTCCTGTTGATCGCCCATTTCCCCCACTCCTAAACTCTCCCTACACTAACTTTCCACTCTTTTTCCTAAACTTCCTTCCCTTTCTATCTCTTGATGGGAACTTCCCTTTCCTTTCCCTGCTTCCTTGCTATCCCCTGCTATTCTCTTTTTTCTCAAGGCAATATCTTCATGCAAATGCTCATCCCTAATTCTATTATTCAGCCTCTAAAGATTATGCCAATGTACATAGTAAATTGGTTAGGCAGGGGAATAGAGAAAAGCATGTCTCCTCACACACTGATATTTTCTGTCCCTGTTACACACACATCACCTCTTTTTGAGAAGTCTCGAGGTATTTTAAGGTACTCAGCATTCCAGTGCACCTCCAGCTAGTAGCTGTCTGTCAATCAAACTTGACAGAAAGACTGAGATTAAGCAATTTTCTCAATTAAACTGACGATAATAAGGAATTTGGCTTAGGGCTCTCTCTCCCAAATTAAAATATGTTCCCAGGATACACCAAGCCTCTCTAAGGCTTTACATGTACAGACACATCTCACTCGTCTTCCAAACTGACTTTACTAGCATTATAAACTTCCTTCACTTTTCCAAAACAAAGGATCATGATTAAAAAAAAGAAAATTAAACCAATGGTAATCCTTTGGTACAGTTACTAGGTGAACATGGACCAGCTTTTTCACAAAATAAACATAAAATTCTGATCTAATGGATGCTTAAAGAGATCACTTTCAATTATACTGCCTGATAGATAAGCAAAAATACAAAAACTCTTATCTCCATATCTATTGGGTTGTTCAAAAAGTTTGTTTGGGTTTTCTCATAGAGTCTTATGGAAAAAGGAACATTTTGGCCAACCCGATACTTAGAGAATAAGAGTCTAGCTAATTTTGTGTAAAACATAGGGCTGCTAGGTTTATAACTCTTGCTAGAATATTAAAAAAGTCACAACTTAAAACAATCTACGTAACATTTCAGATAAGCTAAAAGTGAAATCTGTGACAAACAAAAAATGATACAGTCTACTTCTAATCAGCAACTCCATATACTTAATTCTACGTGGTCCACACTGGGACCATCACACTTAAAAATCACATTTTATCAGATATGGAAGGCCCAAAAGAACATTTCACTAACTTATGAAAGACCCCCGTCCTGCTATATCTGTCCAGACCTAAAAGATCCTGAAGTCAAATATGAGTTTACTACCTCTATAAAAGATGTACAAGAACTATAGAATAAAAATATGTGCTCTGGTTTCCAAAGTATAAAGATATATGAATTTTGAGTTTTAACTAAAAAGCCATCCCTTTCAGGAAACTTCTCCTGATAAGGTTAAAGCATTTCCATCTCACTTAATTTCAACTTTCCTAACACTTCATTCATATTTGATTTGTCATTTAAATGTCGCTAGTTCTCAAGGCCTGTTTGACTTCTTCAATGTCAAGCAAGCCTATCAGCGATATGCGTATTGTTTATTCAATGAGTCTTGTAACACTGAAAACATACTTTTGATATTTTGTTTTCATGAAATATTTTTTTAAGTCTTGTGAACCTTTCTGATAGAAATTTGGGGCCTATATGAAAACTCTTTGTAAGAGTTTTTCCCCTGTTCTCTTCAGTTATTTAATTAGCTCATATTTTTCCATAATCGATAATCTCCTAGTTTCTACAGATTACCAGGCAATGTTTCCATATTTCCCTAGTACCTGTCTCTTTTATGCCATCTCCCACTTACCATTATTTCAAACTAATTTCATTCTTTCAAACTTCATGCCCTTCCCCATCAATTCTTCTTTCTTAGAAAATAATGTCTTCTCATTCACAAAGAAAATAGAATTTGTCTCTGCAACAATATATGTTGCTACAACCAAGGATTAGCAGTAAAACTCGGTATTTCAATAAGATAAATGCTTATTTGCTTCTGATATAATATGAAAAGGTAAATAGGCAGGCAATCTAGGTTCTTCTCAGGATAACAGCCAGGACCTCAAATGTTGACTTATGACCTTACACGATTAACATGTCCAAGACTGACTTCCATTTTAACCAGGTGGAGGTGAGTAGAAAAAGACAAGTCCCTTTATCTTTCCCAGAAGATGCACGCATTGTTCCGGTCACATCCCACTAGCCCAAATATGATCACAGAACACAATTAGCTGTAAGGGAGGCTATGTGCCTTGCTAAAATTAAGGAGGATTCTATTAGTAATAAGAATACAAGGAAAATTAATACCAGAAGCAATTTAGCATCCATCAAACCAACAGACAGGAATTTTTCAAATTAGCTCCACAAATCGTAACTCTAACCCTAACCAAAAGGCACAAAAAAATGTACCTGGGTCCACACTCATTCCTTCTGATGCCCTTTGGTTAGTGCAGGATCTAACCAGCCTCCTTTCATCTTGAATCTGTCCTATTTCATTGTCCTGGAGCTTCCTCTATCATTTGCTCTCCTGCAACTTCAAAATACCCTGTGTCTGCTCACTTCTCCCCATCAGAATTACATGTTTAGATCTCTCCTGTTTTCATTCTGCAATTTCTCTGAGCTATTTTCTTCTACAACCCCCTTTATAAATTTAAATTCTTGACGTGTTCCTCTAAAGTAGAGAGACATGCTGTTCTGTGAACTACCTTCATCAGAATCACCTCGGGAACACTCTAAAAATTCAGATACCTAGGTCTTATCTTGGAGAAAGTCAATTCAGAAAACCTAGCATGGTGAGGTATCTATATTCATAAAGTCCCAGACGGTCTTAAACTTACCAAGTTTGGAAATTCCCAGAATGTACTTCCTCACCTCCTATTTATACACCCAATTCTGTTTCCATCCTTAGTAGTCCACTTGGGAGATTATGGAAATTGCATCTGTATCTACCTATTTGGATGGGCTAGAAAACTACAAGTCAATCTTGACTCCTCTTTCTTCTTTTGCCCACAAATCAACACACTACTCATTACTTACCAATATCTCCTCTATTGCTAAAGATAACCTTTATTAATCAAAGATAACATTTACTGATTGGAGCACTTCATGTGTCCTGACTCTATCACTCCTCTTAATAACCCAAAGTATCTGGTACTATCACTATCACAATTTTTAAACGAGACACTGAAACTCGGAGTGGCTAGGATGACTAGCATCCTAGTGCTAATTCAGGGCAATGACCAGGATTTGGACTGGAAGTCTGGCTCTTAGTCTATGGCCTTAAGCCTCAGCCACTCCTCTAAAATGCTTCCTTATCCCTTAAAAATTTCTCCAAACTGCTCAGATCTCACCAACGTAGTCTGGACCACATAATCTGCCAGGTTTAATAGAGTGGCCTCTAACTAGTCTCTAAACCTCAACTCTGTCTTCTCCAGCCAGAGACACTCCCATATCAAATCACTAGAGAACCTACTTGTATCAGTCCACTAAAGCCAACTGTTTATCCCTTCTTATCTTCCCATTTAGTGACATCATGTGTGCTAAGTCACTTCAGTCGTTTCTGACTCTTTGCAACCCCATGGACTGTAGCCTGTCAGGCTCATCTTTCCATGGGATTCTCCAAGCAAGAATACTGGAGTGGACTGCCATCATGCCTTCCTCCAAGGGATCTTCCTGATCCAGGGATCAAACCTCTGTCTCACGTGTTCTGCGTTGTCAGGCATGTTCTTTACAACTAGTGCCACTTGAGAAGCCCAGTGACATCATATGGGTAGCTTTCAAATCAGCATAGTAGAAATATGTACACCACAGAAATGGACAAGCCCCTCACATCAGGGGTTTTCATTTCTCTGAAGAGCCACTGTTCAAGCATTTGTTAGCACACCACTGTCTCCAACCTATGTTCATATACCAAAGACTTTATAATCCATAGTGCTGCTCATGAGCATGTGATCAGCTTCACAGACTTTATAAATCTGGGATAGCTGGTTCTTTTCTGTGCTCTTCATAGGCTTTGAACTTGATCACTCTAGCACTGATCCCACTGTATTGCAATGGTCTGTTTACCTTACTGTCCCATTAAGAGTGTTTGAGAATAGAAAGGGTTGGTTTCATTGTGTCCCTAGCAACCTAAAACACTGCCTGACACAAAATCAGTGCTTAAAAACTATTCGTGGTATAAATGAAGGAAATAACAAATAAAAGGTCTTTGCCCAAATATTTGCCAGTCTTCACACCACTCCTCTTAGCAACAGCTTACCCTTTCCTCCTCAGTTTATGAACCAAACGTTCCAGGACATTATGGATTACTGAGAGGCTATCTATCTCCAGGTCACACTTTTTAAAAGTCAGCAATAAACTTGACTGGGCTCTAAAATATTGGAAATAGCTACCATCATCAAAGTCATTGAAAATGCTCTTTTGCATTTTATTTGCTCCTTTCATATGAAGTTCAGCTTGTAATAGAATTGCAGCCTCAGCTTCCACCTTACAAAAGTCTTCTGGGAAAGAAAAGAGTTCTTGACAGCTAGCTTCTGGAGCTGGAGAAATGCCACAAAAAATCTGAATATGCTGCTGTTCCCTAAAATAAAACCTTCTCTCATTCATGTAATTAGTGTTGCTTTGGAAGCATTATTTCTGTGGATAAGTACAGCATAATTAATGCAATGTACAAACTCCAACTTCAACTAGAATTTTAACATGCTGTGCTGTGTGCTGTGCTTAGTCATTCAGTCGTGTCTGACTCTTTGCAACCCCATAGACTGCAGCCCACCAGGCTCCTCTGTCCATGGAATTCTCCAGGCCAGAATACTAACGTGGGTTGCCATGGCTTCTCCAGGGGATCTTCCCAACCCAGGGATCGAACCCAGGCCTCCCACATTGCAGGTGGATTCTTTACTGTCTGAGCCACCAGGGAAGACCCAGAATTTAAACATAATCTATCCCTAAGTTCTATTCCCAAAGAAACATAACAGAAGTTAAATATTTTTAATTTATATAAAAAAATACCCCCAAAAACAACTGTGCTTTGTTCAGAATAGCTCATCTCATCATTTTAGGGCCTCTCTTTTTTTTTCAAGCAGTAATATTTTGACTTCTCAGATGGCTCAGATGGTAAAGAATCTGCCTGCCAAGGCAGGAGATGTGGGTTCAATCCCTGGGACAGAAAGATCCCCTGAAGAAGGAAATAGCAATCCTTGCTATTTATAATACTTGTAATAGCATTCTTGCCAGGAGAATTCCACAGACAGAGGAGCCTGGCAGGCTACAGTCCATGGGGTCACAAAGAGTCAAACTGACTCGACTGAGTGATGGAGTACGCACAATACTTTGCCTAATTTCATTTTACTTCATATTCAAATATTATTCTATTTCCCAATCCTTCTCTTAATTTAGATGTCTTTTACTGATATAGTCTATCCATAGCTTAAATTATTTTTAAAAAACAAAAATGTACTGGTCATTTACTGTGTGTTCAGTCCTGTTTTAGGTATTGAAAATCAGGAACAAAAGGATCAAGAAGATTCCTCCCCTTAAGTAGCTTATATTACAGTAAGGGAGAAAAACAGTACACAAACAAAGTACTTATAGAGAGTAGTAAAAGTTTTAACAAAAATAGAGACAGGGTGATGAAATAGCAAATGTGTCAGGTCAAAGGGTAGACAGGACAGGTGGGCTATTTTAGATAGGATAATCAGATAAATTCTTTCTGAAGGGACAACCTATAAATTCAGATGGGAAAAAAAGACAAGGGTATATTCGAGGGAAAAGTATTCCAGGTAGAAAGAATACAACAGCAAACTCAAATACCCTGAGAAAGATATGAGTATAGTGTGCTTGACTGGTGGAAAAAAAGTCAGTAATAATAGAAGGGTGTGGTCTTCAAATCACATGGTCTTCCAGTATATTTCATTTTATTTTCCTTATGAAAGTACATCACCAATTCAATGGACATGAACTTGGGTGAACTCTGGGAGATAGTTAGGGACAGGGAGGCCTGGCTGCAAACAGTCCGACATGACTGGGCAAACAACAATGAAAGTATATACTCATATTTTTAATCATGAGCTTATCAAGCTACCAACGTGAACTCCCTGTATACGGAGCTGGGCAGAGATGTGCAGTGCCACAGTCTTAGAGAGTATTTCAAAGACAAAGAACCTCAAGAACACCAATAACACAATAACAGTAAAACGTAATTTTAGAAACCAGGAAATGATGTCTTGAATTTTTAATCTTTGTTATGAATAGTACTTTGTGTGTGTTTATACAATTTAATTTTTAATAATGACTGTGTTTAATAACTGGATGACAAAACTCCTTAGAATTTAACAACTGGTTCTTAGAGCCAGCTGAAGCTGGTACAAGGCAGCTTCAGCACACCACTACCGCACGCTCTTGAGTCAGGGCTCTTTAATCTGCCCAGAAACCTAAAATGATCTACAAGGACATTTAATTTTGGGTCTAGCTCCCTGTTGCCAAATGGCTTTTCCCACTTCCCCATCACTCACTGAAAAAAAAAAAAGGAAAGGAAATAATGGTGTATAGGTATATCATCTGTGGCAAATCCTGGAAAGTAAACTGTTATTTTTTAATTTTTAAGATTTCTCTAATATTAATGTTAAGATTGAAAGCCAGTTTTCTGGGGATCCTAAGGCTTGGTAGTAACAAACTAATAAAATTTAAAAGAAATCACATGATAAACTTAAATTTAATGCTAAGATTATTAACACACTTTTAAAAGTACTTAGGCGTTGAAATAAAAGCTAGTGATTATGCTATTAGATGACACAGCAGAATGTAACTTTTAAAAATGCTAATTTTGGGGGGAGGACACAGTTTTCAAGGGCAGAAGCCCCTATACTCCCCTTTGCCTGGCAAAGCAATAAGGCCATTCTTTCTACCTAAAAACAAAATATGATAACTTTTTTTGCAAAAGCAATGTATACCAGAATGCAATGTTGAATACCCAACATTCCTGTGTCCTGAGCTGATAAATGTAAGAACACTGCTAGAATGATAGCATACTCAATAGTGGCTTATAACAAATATATAATTTTATTTTTTCTACATTTAGCCAATCATCTAAATATAATTGGCAGGAAATGGTTTACCAAACATCAAAAATTTTCTGTATCTATTGGAGAACTGGAGCAGATGTCACCATTTATTTTTAAGAGGAAACAAACATACATAAACAACACATAATAATACTCCTAAGGTTGCAAAACATTAAGGAGTGCTTAAAGATTGGTTCTCTAACATGAGAAAAACTTACGTATGTATAAATTTATTATATATATTAAACACAAAAGTATAAAATTATGATGGTTTTTAAATGGGTATTTTTAAAATTATAAGCAAAACATACAAATTATAAACAGATGACTACAAAATTATTTTCTTTCAGAATAATTTATACCACTCTTTTGGCAGGTTTTACTTGTATCAAAAGACAGATGTGCAATTTTACATACGGAGGATTGTTTTAATGAGCTATACACAGTATCATGAAACCTAGGCTAATAGCCAAATTGGCCTGAAGGCCTTACTAATAAATGTAGCTTTCAAAAGCAGCAAAAGAAATGGCTTGGATACTCATCAAATGGACAGATTTGACTATAATTCACTAACTCCCTAGTGTGGTACTACATTTTGTTTCAGAATAAAGATTACCTTTGGCTATGGCGTCCACTCCAAAATATGGACAGAGCGGACTGCTCATCTTTCACTTAGCTTATTACACATCAGATGGAGTATTTAGTTACATGTGCTTTAAGGAACAGATTATATTTTATATCACAGAAACTTAGACGCTGAAAGGCAAGAATGAATTATTGATCCAAGAATCTATATGGTTAGAGGTGCGATGGTACAACAAAACCTAATAATAAAAATAAATAAAATTTACTACAATCGAAAATGTTAACCCAACCAAAATTTCAAACAAAAAAGTTAATCTAGCAGTTTATTAAAAGGAAAAGAAACTTATGATTAAAAAGTTAAATATAGTCACCTTGTTGTCACTGTTCAGCCCCTGTGCCATGTCTCTTTGCAACATCACAGACTGCAGCACGCCAGGCTTCCCAGTCCTTCACTATCTCCCAGAGTTTCCTCAGTTCATGTCACCCTAACTGACCAAGGTTGAACATCACTAGTAGTAATGAACACAGTGATATTACATACTCCATGATAAAATGCAATAAAAGGGGCATTCTTTCTCTAAATGCATAACTTCAATTTACTTATAAGAATGATCACACAAGATCCAACACGATACTCCAATACTCTGTAGTATTTTGCAAGCACTTTAAGTACCAAAGTCATAAGAGACAAAACGAAAAAAAAGAAAGACAAAGGCACTGGGGCAGATTGAAAGTGATTAAAGAGATATGGTAAGTAAATGCCATGTAGGGTCCTAGGATTGGCTTTTGGAGCAGAGAAGAAATGTTAGTGGAAAGGCTAAGAAAACAGAATTAAAGTTGTGGTTCTTTTTTTAAGATTTGTATTTATTTATTTATTTATTTTTATTTTTTCCTTTACATTATGGTGTTGGTTTTGCCATACATTGACATGAATCCTCCATGGGTATATGTGTGTTCCCCTTCCAGAAGCCCCCTGCCACCTCTCTCCCGATTCCATCCCTCTGGGTCATCCCAGTGCACCAGCCCTGAGTACCCTGTATCATGCATCAAACCTGGGCTGGCAATTCATTTCACATATGATAATTTACATGTTTCAATGGTATTCTTCCATATCATCCCACCCTAGCCCTCTCCCATAGAGTCCAAAAGACTGTTCTATACATCTGCGTCTCTTTTGCTGTCTCACATACAGGGTTATCGTTATTACAATATATTGAGTATAGCTCTCTGTCCTATATATTAATAATTGTCATTTATCTATATCTCATATAGTAGTGTATACATATTAATCCCAAACTCCTAAATTATCCCCCTGCCTGCCCCAAAGTCTGCAGTTTGTTAATAATGATGCATTAATGCTAATTTCTTTGCTTATCTCATTGTGCCATGGTTATGTGATGTGTTAACCCTAGGGAGGCTATGACTATACATGGGAACTGTTTGCACTATCTTTGCAAATCTTCTGTAAAATATAAAATTATATAAACAATACAAGTTTAAAAAGTTACATGGAATTACAATATACAAAATAAAGAAAAAGTAGAAATCATATATCTTATCATCAAACAAGAGACATTTGTTGATTGCTGATCTGTCATTTTCTCTGTCTTTCTTTCTTTTTAATACTAAGTCTCTGAACACTTGTCTTTGCAAGACTGAGGAACGTTAGAAAAGGCATATATTCAGATTCTATCTCTATCATTTACTGTGTGATTTGGGGCAAATAAATGAACTTCCTGCGCCCAGTTCCTTTGTTGTACAGATGGGAAGAATAATATCTGCCAAATCAAGTTGTTGTGAGAGTAAATGAAATAGTGTGCAAAGCACAGAACAGTGCATGCAAAAGTAAGCACCATTCGGCAGAAACATCAAAATGGTCTGGAAGCAGTGATGTCCCCCACTCTGGAAAGTGAAGGGGTTCAGAATGAGCCTCCATAAAATGTACCACCTTGGCAAGTAGATTATTTTCAGCTAAAAGCAATCCAGACCCTGTGGGCTCAAGAAAGACTTCTGTTCCTCCCTAACTATCTAAAGAATTTAAATTGGGGTGGGGGGGTCTTTCCCAGAATGGAAATTATTGTCAGAGATTAATTTTAATTAATTATTAATTATTGTCAGAGTGACCCATCTGCATGGCAGTTCAGTTCAGTTCAGTCACTCAGTCATGTCCGACTCTTTGCGACCCCATGGACTGCAGCACGCCAGGCTTCCCTGTCCATCACCAACTCCCAGAGTTTATTCAAACTCATGTCCATTGAGTCGGTGATGCCATCCACTGATGGGCATCACCAGTTGAAAGGTGATGCCATCTTTCCCAGCATCAGGGAGCAAATATCTAATTACTAAACATCTCCTCTTTTTCTTGTTATGCTGTGAATTACCCTCCTTCCAGTTGAAGCCTCAGTCCTTTTCTCATTTCTTAGCTCAGGATTGCATCTCTACTTCTTTTTACCCTGTCTTTGAACCCCTCATATATTTGGAGGTTTCTGTACATACAAAACTAAATTTGTTTTTCTCCTGTTAATCTGTCTTATATCAATTTGATTATTAGACCAGCCAAAAGAACCCATGAAGAATAAAGGAAAATTCCTTCTCCCAACAAAAGCAAAATGGAATAACTTTCCCTCCCTTTTCTCCTTTGCTCTAATGCAGCTGATATTACTAGAATTTGACCCATCTAACCAAATATTGCTGATTGGATTTTTCTTGAGAAAGAATAACATGTCAAAGGGCAGAAAGCTCCCAGTCCTGGCATCTAAACAAACCCTCCCTAGATGGACTCTCAACTCACGACCTGCTGGCTTCCTGGTCATCTTCCCACCCTGGTTCTGTGAAGCACCTGCTGTTCTGTGAGCCATCCCAAGCCCTTCCCTCTGCCCTTCAAAGCTGGCGAGTGTTGCTCTCCATTACATGCAGCCAACCACAAATGTATTGTGTGCACACCCTGGTACTGTGTGTGTGTTCAGATACTGTTATCCAATTCCTAAGCTGTGGGAGGAGAAGTGCCCTTAAATATCAAATGTTCTAAATGAAGTTGGTTGAGTTGGTGTTTGAGACAATAAATTGAAGAGGAAATCCCATTAGAATGTAAGCTCCTTGAGGAAAGGCACAGTGTTTCAGTCATTTCCAACTCTTTGCAACCCCATGGAAGGTAGCCCACCAGGGTCCTCTGTCCATAGAATTTTTCCAGGCAAGAATACTGGAGCAGGTTGCCATTTCCTATTCCAGGGAATCTTTCTGACCCAGGGGTCGAAACTGCATGGTCTCCTGCATTGACAGGTACATTCTTTACCACTAGCACCACGAGGAAGCCCTAAGCAGAGGAACCAGAGATCAAATTGTCAATATTTGTTGGATCACAGAGAAAGTAAGGGAATTCCAGAAAAACATCTACTTCCTGCTTCATTCACTACACTAAAGCTTTTAATTCTGTGGAACACAACAAACTGTAGAAAATTCTTAAAGAGATGGGAATACCAGACCACCTGACCTGCCTCCTGAGAAACCTGTATGCAGCTCAAGAAGCAACAGTTAGAACCAGGACATAGAACAATGGACTGGTTCCAAATTGGGAAAAGAGTATGACAAGGCTATACATTGTCACCCTGTTTACTTAACTTACATGCAGCGTACATCTTGGAAAATGCCAGGCTGGATGAATCACAGGCCAGAATCAAGATTTCCAGGAGAAATATCAACAACCTCATATATGCAGGTGATATGGCAAAAATCAAAGAGGAACTAAAGAACCTCTTGATGAGGGTGAAAGAGGAGAGTGAAAAAGCTGGCTTAAAACTAAACATTCATGGTTTGGTAGCGAACCATGAATGTTTAGTTTTAAGCCAGCTTTTTCAATAAATAAATAAATAAAATTTAAAAAAACTATATATTCAAAAAAACTAAGATCATAGCATCTCGTTCCATAACTTCATGGCAAATGGAAAGGGGGAAAAAGTGGAAGCAGTGACAGATTTTATTTTGAGGGCTCCAAAATCACTGTGGATAGTGACTACTCAGGAAATTAAAGGATGCTTGCTTCTTGGGAGGAAAGTTATGACAAACCTAGACAGCATATTGAGAAGCAGAGACATCACTTTGCCAACAAAGGTCTGTATAGTCAAAGCTATGGTTTTACCAGTATTTATGTACAGATGTGAGAGCTGGATCATAAAGAAGACTAAGCACCAAAGAACTGGTGCTTTTGAAGTGTGGTGCTAGAGAAGACTCTTGAGAGTCCCTTGGACTGAAAGGAGATCAAACCAGTCAATCCTAAAGGAAATCAATCCTGAATATTCATTGGAAGGACTGATGCTGAAGCCGAAGCTCCAATACTTTGACCACCTGATGCAAAAAGCCAACTCTGGAAAAGATCCTGAAGCTGGGCAAGACTGAAGGCAAAGAAGAAGAGGGTGGCAGAGGATGAGATGATTGGATGAGATGTTTAGATAGCATCACTGACTCAGCGGACATGGGTCTGAGCAAACTCCAGGAGACAGTGAAGGACAGGGGAGCCTGGCATGCTGCAGTCCATGGGGTAGCAAAGAATCAGACACAGCTTAGCAACTGAAGAACAGCAACAAATAAGGCTACAACTACTGATTGAACCAATAAAGGAAATGAGCCTTAGGCTTGAGTTTGTTCTCTAGACAACTCATTGTATGTTAAACAGTACCTTTAGTGGATGCTTCATAAGAAAACTTTGTACTAGAGAGTGGCCATTGCTATCATCACGTTTTGCATGTGGGAAAAGTTATTTGAGAAGGTGGAATAATTACTGAAGGGCCTAGATTACCAAGTAAATGAAATGTTACTTAAGTGATTGATAAGAACTCAAAAGAAATGTATTTGTCTTACAAAAAACTCTTAATTAAAAATTTAGACTATCCAATTAGTGGCTCAGCTGGTAAAGAATCTGCCTGCAATGCAGGAAACCTGGGTTCAATCCCTGGTTCCTGAAGATCCCCTGGAGAAGGGAAGGGCTACCCACTCCAGTATTCTTGCTTGGAGAATTCCATGGACATAAGAACCTGGTGGGCTACAGTTCATGGGGTCACAAAGAGTCAGACAGGACTGAACGACTAACAATTTCACACACTTTTAGGCTCAGATTGGGTAATACTTCACAAGAAACTCAAAATAACACTCAATTAGTTAACCATTCGAAAGTACAAATCAAAGTCTCCATAATGGTTTGTGGATGAATGTATAACAAGAATATTACATATTGCTAATTAAGAATCAGGAAGTCCAATCAAGAATCATACCATTAATATGAAATATTTAAAGATTCCCTCAAGATGAATATTGTATTTTTTTTTCCCTTTTATGGTTTCATGCCATACAATGCCATGAAACCGCCATGGGTATACATATGCTCCCCTTCCAGAATCCCTCTCCCTCCTCCCTCCCTCCTCCCTCCCCCCGGGAAATCTCGATGCACCAGCCCCGAGCATCAATCCTGGGCTGGCGATTGATTAGACATATGATAATTAACATGTTTCAATGCCATTTTCCCATATCATCCCACCCTTACCCTCATCCACAGAGTCCACGAGTCTATTCTATACATCTGCGTTCCTTTTCCTGTCTCGCATGCTGGGTTCTCATTACCGTCTTTCTAAATTCCATATATATGTGTTAATATACT
>ML660770.1:6021706-6061732 GCA_007570785.1 Antilocapra americana | reverse complement strand
TGTGTGTGTGTGTGTGTGTGTGTGTGTGTGTGTGTGTGTGTGTGTGTGAACTCATTTAACTTCATCCTTCATAGCAATTATATGAGTTAGGATTATTATTATCTTCATTTTACAGATAAGGAAACTGAGGCAGAGAGAAGGGAAGAAATTCACCCAAAATCACACAGCTGGTAAGTGGCAGAGCTAGTAAATGACACAGCAGAGGTTCAAATCCAGGTGGCCTGGCTCCAGAGCTCTTGCTCTGAATCTCAGGCTGTGCTGAATGAGGGCGCTATGGAATTCCTTAGGCCCATGAGATGGGGTAGGCAGGAAGGCTGTCATCTCTAGAGCCTGCTCCCTCTTCGAGGTATCCACCTAAGAGTAGCCTTAGGCAGGGTAACTAGGTTGGCTGGTTGATGATACTTTTCAGTGTCAGAAAAGAATGATGGGAAAGAAATCTTAAAGGCTGAACCAACAGGATTTGCAAACTGATGGATGGAGAGCGAGTTAGAGCCTGTTTGGTAGAATGTACTGTTAACAGAAACAGAATCAGATCTGCCTTCAGGGACCTTCAGTTGCATTTCATGAAAAACTAGAGTATAAATGCACCATTTCAATTCAATGAGGAAAGTAGTGTGATTTGCTCCAGGTGTTCAGAAGGACAAAGGAGGAGCACTTACCCAGCTGGGTGAGGAAAAAGGATCATCAAGGAAAGCTTAAAATAGTCGAACCCATTTTCTAGGATTACAGACCCATAAATCCAGTATTTCCTCTTACAATCCATCAATAAAAATGTTTTTTTTAATGTTGTCTATATTTATCATGGCTAAACAGAACACTGTAGACTGTGCTAGAGTGATTCTAGTTTTCAGTTTTCTAAGCATCTATTAATCATGAACTATTTCTACATAATAGCTTATCCATGAACTTTTTTGGGTTTTGCTTTTTGTTGTTTCATGGGTTTGGGGTTAGGGGGTTTCCTTTTTTACCAAAAATGGGCCATATGAACTTTACATGCTGTCTAAATATACTCTCGCCGTTTTCTATATTTTTAATCTTAAGAATATGCATCACCAAATAGGAAACACAGATGCTATCCTTTCAGAAGAGAGTCATGAGTAACAGTTTATTCTACATCTCTCAGAATCAGGTGTTCTAAAAAAATCTCAAGAGAGTCAAGTTATTTTTATCATCCCTAAATATTTGAGGCATAATGCGATTTTCACTGTTTAAATGCTTACATTAAAATTACCCCCATTAATCCATAAATTGCACACCACTGTATAAATCTACCTAATATCTTTTTCAAAAGAAAGCCTAATCACTAGCAGATGTTGATGCTGAAGCTCCAATACACTGGCCACCTGATGAGAAGAGCCCATTCTTTGGAAAAGACCTTGATGCTGGGAAAGATTGATGGCAGGAAGAGAACAGGGCAACAAAGGATGAGATGGTTGGACGGCATCACCAACTAGAGGGTGTGAGTTCGAGCAAACTCTGGGAGATAGGGAAGGACAGGAAAGTCTGGCATGCTGCAGTCCCTGGGGTTGCAAAAACATGACTAAGTGACTGAACAGCAATCACTACCAGAAATAATTCAAGTTAAGAATGGTCTTCAATAATATTGATGATTTCTAAAACTAAGCTATAGCTCGGAATTTATCTAAAAATCAGATTTGTGTCTGCCTTGTTCATATTCTTGTGATAAAAAGTTTGAGTCACTGAGTTGGGTCACTGGGGCTCCTATGAATATGAAAAAGAAAATAAAAAACAATAGAATAAGGAGGCTGGATATATGCAGGTTTCTGAGGTTACCACTGGAGATGTGAGCACCAAGACCAAGGACATTGAGTAAGGATGGAAGAATGGCACAGTGAGGAAAGAACTGGACTAGGAACCAGATATCCCAACTATAGCTTTAGGCTTAGTTTTGTCACCTCCCAAGTTCTGGCCTTCAGCTTCATCATGTATAAAAGAAGGCACTGGATTAGATGATCACCATGTTGAATTCTACAAAATCAAAGATTCTTAACTTTGCATTTGCTGCCTTAACGTTGTCAAACTCTGTATTTTTGTCATGTGGAAAATTGCATGCATTTAAAAATTATAATCTAAAGTTTCATATAGTTTCAGAACATCATATAACCATTTTCTAAACCAGAAATCGGCTGCATTTTACTCAGTGCAAGACAGTTGATCATAACAATGCTACTAGCCTAATGTTTGGAGGAAACACCAGAGATTCTCTGAATTGCTTCTTTAGGAAACAATGATACCAAGTAATCATTAATTCATCAATACACTTTTAGCACCTCTATGTGCCCAGTTCTCTTCTGAACATAGGCAAACCAAAGATGAATGTTAATGCCATTTCCTTCTAAGGGCTTACAGTCCAATAAATGAAAAAATTATTTCCAATTAAGATGCAGTTTTTTAAATGCTATGATAGGGCTGTAAACAGGAGGCTATGGAAGCTAAAATTCAAAATAAACTAAAAATTCAAATAAATGTGTACCGTATTGCCATATGCTTCCCTTGTGGCTCAGCTGGTAAAAGAATCTGCCTGCAATGGGGGAGACCTGGATTTGACCTGAGGTGGGAAGATCCCCTGGAGAAGAGAAAGGCTACCCACTCCAGTATTCTGTCCTGGAGAATTTCATGGACTATACAGTCGATGGGGTAGCAAAAGAGTCAGACACGACTGAGCGACTTTCACTTTCGCTTTCATATTGCCATATAATGATGAATGTTATTTGTTGTTGAATCACTAAGTCATGTGCAACTCTTTCCGACCCCATGAACTGTAGCATGCCAGGCTTTCCTGTCCTTCACTATCTTCCTGAGCTTGTTCAGACTCATGTCCATTGAGTCAGTGATGTCATCCAACCATCTCATCCTCTGTTGCCCGCTTCTTCTCTTGCTCTCAATATTTCCCACCATCAGGGTCTTTTCCAATGAGTCAGCTCTTTGCATCAGATGGTCAAAATTTGGAGCTTCAGCATCAGTCCTTCCAAAGAAGGTTATAAAGAACAGTAAAATAAGACATGAGAATATAGATTGGTGGAAGATTCCATGTTTAGATAGAGTGTTCCATGTTTAGTTAGGGTCAGGGATAGTCTGAATTGACGTGACATTTAGGCAGACATGAATGAAGTGAAAGGGCACTGAGCATATTCAAGTGAATGTTCCAGGCAAAGGGAGCATCCACAGAAAAGTAGAAAGTGACAAGGAAGGTTATAGACATGAAAGGCTGCTAAGGACTAAATTATGTAGAGCCAGTTGGATATGATAAGGAGGCTAGATTTGCTTCTGGAAGGATGGAAAGCCACTGAAGGTTTTTGAGTCAAAGAATGACATGATCATATTTTTAGTTTTTAAGGATGATTCTAGATGCTGTATAGAGAATCTACTATGAAGAGGCAGAGGCAGAGAACAGGAGTTGAAGCAGAGAGAAAAAAATTAGAAGATAATTTTTATATTCATGTTATTATACACATGTGTGCTTATGTCACTATATCATGGGTTATATTAATAAATAATGTCATAAATTATATTTCCATCTTTATATTATAATAATTATATCAATCACATATGTACCACAATATATTTTATAATGACACAAATAAAACATTCTTACATACCAAGAGCATCAGTAAATCAAACATATTTTATATATTTTCATACAGTTACATCCAATGGGACCTGCCAGTGGATTTTCTATGAAAGGTGAGAGAAGAAAAGGCTTGTGGAAGACTCTCAAGTTTTGGCTTGAGCAATAATATGAGCAATGATGCCATTTACTGAGATAGCAAAAAAAAAAAAAAGGTGAAGGTTTGGGAAGCAGGGGAGAATCAAAAGTTTTATTGTGGACATACTGAGTTTGGGATGAATGTAGATGAGATGTCAAGTAAGCAGTGAGATATCAAGGTCTGGATAAAGGGGTCAGAGAAGTCAGGGTTGGAAATACAAATTTAGATGTATCGTGTGTAGTAAGCCACAGGAGTGGATAAGCTGATACAAGAAGTAGAAAAAGAAGAAAAGAATGATGATGATTGAGCTACAAAGTGCCCCAATATTTCCAAATCACCAGAAGGAGAACTCAGCAAAGGAGATATTGATTAAGAGAAGAGGAGAGTGGCGCCACGTAGTAGGGTGGCCTACTGCAGGGAGCGCTACTAAAGAGAAGTCATAAGAAATAAAGAGCTGCTCGTTGGACTTAACAGGCTGTTCTTCCTGGAACACTGTTCCAGATGGCCACATTTCTGTCAATATCTTCACGTCTTACCCAAAAGCTACCGTCTTGATGATGTTGCCAATGGCCACACTATCAGTAACGTCAACCCACTCCCCCATTTACTTGTATCCCCTTACTCAGCTTTATTTCTTTTCCTTAGCACTTTTTCACTATGTAATAGACTAGATGTTTTACTTATCATCCATTTCCTTCCTTAGAATTCTAAAGAACAAGCAATAGACACAAAATAGAGTCACTTATGCCAAGCCCCAGGCCACCAAACTGAGACCTTACTTAATTATGATTTCAGCTCTCCCAGGAATAAAATCTCAAACCCAGTCCTTCAGGAACAGGCTAATTAGCACTAGGTAGGCAATCTTCCTGATCGACCCCTGCCATCCCCTAAAGGCAAGTAACCTTGCAATAATCCACCCACTTTTCACCTAGGATAACTTCCTTGTTCCCATTCCCTTCTGCTGATAAAAGTCTTTCACTTTGTACAGCTCCTGGGAGCTCCCTGGCTTCCAAGGTGGCTCAGCAGTAAGAATCTACCTGCCAATGCAGAAGACATGGGTTCGATCCCTGGGTCATGAAGATCCCCTAAAGGAGGAGATGGTAACCCACGCCAGTATTATTACCTGGGAAATTCCATGGGCAGAGGAGCCTGGCAGGCTATAGTCTGTAGGATCACAAAAGAATCAGACACAATTTAGGGACCAAGCATTTTTTGGAGCTCCTTTCTATCTACTAGATTAGATGTTGCCCAAATAAAATCAATTTGTTGTTTAAATAATTGCTAAAATTTTTAACATGGGCAGTTTATCTTTCAACAAGAATAAATCCATTAGAAAAGACAGGAATTTGTCTTTTTTATTCATTGCTGTTTCCTTAGCACATAAAACAGTGCCTGGTATCCAACTGACACTGAGCACTTAATAAATATTGATTGAATGAATGAACAAATCCATCAGTTACTACATCAGATCTAGGAGCTCTGCAAATTTAGCCTTTTTTCCTTTCTTTTCAAATCAGAGCTTACCTTTGGGCACAGACCTATCTTCCTTTAGTGAAAAGCAAACACATAAAGGAAGAGATACTTGCATATTTCTTGGAAAATGTTGAAAGACTAGCTTGTTACAAGTTTACCAGATACTATGTAAACCATTGTACAGACTCGATAATGAAAGGATATATAAGGCAGGGTGGCCACTCTCAAGGGACATTCAGTATGATGGTGAACGAAGACTTGTAAACAGGAAAACTATGAACAATAATGCTGTAAGTACAAACACAGGTAAAACCAATGAAAAAATGAAAGTGAAAGTTGCTCGGTTGTGTCTGACTCTGCAAGATCCAATGGACTATATACAGTCCATGGAATTCTCCAGGCCAGAATACTGCAGCGGGTAGCCTTTCCCTTCTCCAGAGGATCATCTTAACCCAGGGATCAAACTCAGGTCTCCCACATTGCAGGAGGATTCTTTACCAGCTGAGCCACAAGGGAAGCCCAAGAATACTGGAATACCTAGCCCTTCTCCAGAGGACCTTCCTGACCTTAGCTTCTATTAAGCCTCTGTTGGTTTTACCTGATTGTGCACTGTGTCTCCAGACAGCTGGAGAATTGGGTCAGACTCTACCTGTGCATGATGGGGAACACAATGCCAGAAAAGGTCTGAGACTTAAGTCATCTGTTCCCTGAATATTCATCGACATCTTAGCACCATATTAGACACGGCGGATACAATAAGCAAAAGAAACACAGCCATTTCCCTTAAAGAATTTGATCTAGCAGGGGTTATGATCTATCTGCGTGAAGGCAGTGCTTCAAAACAGCAGCTGTTAAAATGCTTTAAAGGTCCTCAATCAACCAGTTCTAAGTAGCTGAATTACACATCTCACCAGCCTACACTGAAGAAGCAGATGCGATGGTCTGATGAATGGTTCTTAGTGAAAACAGCCAAGCACACCTCATCACTGGTACAGTAGTTACAGAAAAGGTACAAGGTTTTATTTGAGCAAAGGGGGACAACAGAGCCATATACATTTTTATTTTAAGAAATGCATTTAGCTTTGGCATTTCAAACTGAGATGTGGCACTGGAAGACTAGATGCTGGGGTGAAAAACTTGTAAATTATAACATTTCAGCATTTTTTTTTTTAGTTTTTCAGATCATTTATTTCTAAATACTGGCCACCTTCTGTATGATATTCCATTGCACTTACCAACTTCCAAATTGAAAAGGTTCCAAGGAACCCAATGCCCTGGCTTACAGCAGGAGAGGGAAAACAAATTAATTTTCAGGAGTTAATGCTACAAATTCTTATAAAATAGTTGGAAATCAAATGCAAATAAATATTTATATGGTTGTGTCATTTTTATTCATGATTTTATACTTACAGTATAAACTTTTTATAAGTATAAATGTCTATACATTAGTGGGAAAAAAAACCCTTCAGGCAATCATGCTTCCCTCAGGGAAGACCACCATTACATCAAACAATTTCTCAAATCTTCCTAAGCTGCCATGTCCTTTCACTAACAGAGCCCATGGAGAGAGAAACTTACTTCTCAGATTTAACAAGGTTTCTGAGTCTAAAGAGTGTTTACAATGAATCAGGAACCGTGCAAGGTTTTCAATATTTTCTAATGATTAAAGTTAGAATTCTCTTTTTAAAAAAATGGCATCTAGTAATCTATTTCTAATAAAACATTTAGACAAATATACAGAAATATGTGCAACTGTTGTCCAAGAAAAGAGTAATATGACATTGACTTCCATGATTATTAAGAAAATATAATCCTTCCCTCCACACCTCCAGCACAAATTCTTAAACGGTCAAAGCACAGTCCTCATTTAATTCTGTCAATAACATACTGGAGGAAAAAGCATTTGAGTGAATGAACGAAGAGATTCCTGGGGTCAAGTATGTTTTCGGTGTAGCAGTAATAGTAGATGTGTTGAACAGCGCTGACAAGCCAAAGGGTGGAGACAAAGGAGATAACTTAGGGGTGGGAGGGATAATGAAACTACTTCAGAGGAGGCTATGGTATCGGTGATCTCATAACTATTTCTTACATAACTCACTAGTATTGTTTTCCTGTCCAGGCTGTCAAGCTATACTCCTCCTCTCATGAGAAAGGTACAAATGCATAAAACTAAGTTGGCATGATATGTTTTGTCAAAAAAGCCACTTCAGAGGTTCCCATCCACTTCCTTCTCTCCACACCTACAAAGGCAACTATGTCTATGATTTCAATATACGACATTCCTTCTGGCCACGGGGAATGTGCTCAACCGCATGGAGAAAAAACTGGGCATGCAATCAGCACCCAGAGAAGTGCTTCTCAACAAATGATGGATGAGGAGTCCAGAGAAATATACCCAGCTTTCTTCCTCCCCGGCTTTGATAGCTCTGAGGTGTGATGTATCTATTCCACTTCCACAGGCCCGAGTCCATCCCCAAGTCTGGCGAGCGAGTTGATAACACCCCATTTAGTGTCTTCTTCCCCTTCCCCCACTCTTCCATGTGTGTTCCTTGGGATTACCTTCCAAACGAACCACTCTGCATACAAATCACTATCTCTGGGTTTATTCTGAGATAACCCAATCTGAAATACATGGCAGAATTTATGCTTCCACTGTACACAGGTTTCCCTGTTTATTTATTTTAACTGGAGGATAATTGCTTTACAATATTTTGTGGGTTTCAGTCACACATCAACACGAATCAGCCATAGGCATACATGTGTCCCCTCCCTCTTGAACCTCCCTCCCACCTCCCACCCCATCCCACTCCTCTAGCTTGTCACAGAGCACTGGATTTGAGGTCCCTGAAAATTCCCCTGGCTATCTAATTTTACATATAGTAATGTATGTTTCAATGCTACTCTCTCACACAGGTTTTTAAGTGTGGGTCAGAGTTCACATTATAAACAGAAAAACAGGTTAGACTCTGAGAAGCTTTTAATTAGCCCATGTGTTGGGCAGTCAGAAGTTATACAGGGACTTCATATAACTTTCTCCCTATGTGGGATTAGGAGCCAAGAGGATTGCTTTCCTGTTTTAAAAAAATTAGACTTATGTATGAAAATAAGTGTGTGGTTGTTTTTTCTTTTTTTTCACGTTGGACAATAGCCAGAGCAAGACTGTGGCCCATGAGAGAGGAAAAACAAATGAAGTGATCTTTACACTTTCTCCAAGTTATTGACTAGAGGCAGCTCTAGAGCCACAGGAAGGAGAAGCTTAAGGAAGTTCCCTAGGGCTTCCCAGGTGGAAAAAGTGGTAAAGAATCCACCTGCCTACCCAGGAGATGCAGGAGACGTGGGTTCGATCCCCGGGTCGGGAAGATCCCCTGGAGGAGGAAACGACAACCCACTCCAGTATTCTTGCCTGGAGGACTCTATGGACAGAGAAGCCTGGTGGGCTACAGTCCAAGGGGTTGCAAAGAGTCAGACATGACTGAGCACTCAGGCACAAGGAAGCTCAGGATCTCACTGTCTCCTGCAGCACAGGAGTTCAAGAGGGCTGAGGCAGCCAGAATTCTTGAAGTAGGGTACCAAAAAGGGGCGCTCTGCAGAGAAAGAGCTTCTGAAATCTGAAGAGAAGGCCTTTTGAGATTTTGCAGGATGCTGATCATCACCCATCTGGGTTAACACTTCACACAACCATGGGAAAAATCCTCCTGAGGAAACTCTCAGAGATCAAATCAGATTAAGAGGAGTTAGCCTCTTCATGCATCAGAGAGAAAAAAATTGATTATCCATGAATTTGGATAGAGTCCTCAGAAAGCTGTCACCTGAATAATCAGTTAAATTGGCCCCAGATTAGAAGCTGCTGTGGTGAGGGTGGTTTAGTCGCTCAGTTGTGTCTGACTCTTGTGACCCCATGGACTGTAGCCCACCAGGTTCCTCTGTCCATGGGATTTCCTAGGCAAGAACACTGAAGTGGGGAGTCATTTCCTCCTCAAGGGGATCTTCTCAACCCAAGGATGGAACCCGGGTCTCCTGCACTGCAGGCAGATTTTTTGCCAAGTGACCCACCAGAGAAGCCCCCAAAGTTGCTGTGGACCTGCCAAAATAAGGCATAAAAGCCAGACTTGAAAAGGTCAATGTGATCCAAAGTAGCTTAACTGTGCACTAAAACCAAGCCCAATACTTCTATCCCCTTGGTTTTCATGTCTACACCATCAAAGAATAAAACAGCACAATGTTCAAAGAATTGTACATCCAGTAGAACCTACCAGGTATGTAAAGCAGCAGAAAAATATGACTCCTAAGCAGGAGGGGATAAAATCAGTTAACAGAAACAGATCCAAGAATGGTAGATGGATGAATGGACAAGGACTTTAAAGCAGAAGTTGATAAATCAGCTCAGGAGTGTAGAGAAGGTACCTACATAATGGGGAGAGAAATGGGAGACATTAAAAAGATCCAAATGGAACTTCTGATTATGAAAATCTAAATGTCTGAAAGGAGAAATTGCAGAGAATGACAAGGACTTCACTGAGCCAGTAGGATTTCACCCACTACATCCCTCTCTGGCCCCAGGCCTCAGGGACTTTGGACTGGCTGCTGCTTCTGCCAGGAGCCCAGATCGTGTCTGACTTGCTCCCTCACTCCCTCAGCTCTGTGCTCTGATGTCCCCATCTCTGGGAGGGCCTCCCTGCCTATCCCGTTTAACTCTATTCTCCAATTTACTTCTCAACCTCTTTCCCTGCTTTACTTATCGCCATAGAAAGTTGTGCTTAGTCACTCAGTTGTGTCTGACTGTGACTCCATGGACTATAGCCCGCCAGGTTCCTCTGTCCATGAAATTCTCCAGGCAAGAATACTAGAGTGGGTTGCCATTTCCTCCTCCAGGGGGTGTTCCTGACCCAGGGATTAAGCCCATGTCTTCTGCATCTCCTGCGTTGCAAACTGATTCTTTACCCACTGAGCCCCTGGGGAACCTCTCCATAGAATATTTCACCGTATAACTTGCTTCCACTTGTGGTAAAGAACCCGCCTGCCAATGAAGAAGACGTAAGAGACTTGGTTTCTATCCCTGGGTCGAGAAAAATCCCCTGGAGAAGAGAATGGTAACCCACTCCAGTATTCTTGCCTGGAGAATCCCATGGACAGAGGAGCTTGGCGGGCACACTCCACAGGGTCAAAAAGAGCATCATCCAGGTCATGATGGAAGCAACTTAGCATGCACTTTTAATGTATGTGGTCTTTCTTCTTGCAGAGTTTGGTCACTTTTCCTCACTAAACTATAACCTTCATGAGGGCAGAGACTTTTTTTCCCCCCTGTGTTCGCTGTCTCCCTAACATCTACTGCAGTTCCTGGCACATCCTAAGTGGTCAAAGAATATATGTCAAGTGAATATTTTAGAAAAATAACTCTGGCTCCAATATACACTGACAGTCTATCACAACACAAAAGAAATAGAAAATACAGTTTTATAAAAATGTGACACAACATCTTTTGGTATTAAATCTTCTGATATCACTATATATCTTCATATTCATAACTGCATGTTCTCAGCATTTCCCTGCCCCTTCTCTCTAGTTAATAAACCAAAGACTATTTTTTCCCTCCCCTGATCAACACAGAAACTGAAACACTCAAAGGTTCTAACAGAAATGCAAAACAGAAAAATTTGGTGGCAATGCAAACTTTTTTTATTTCCTGCTCTTAATTAGGCACTACATTAGGAGCCCTAACATAGATTAGTTAAGGCCATGTTGGAGAGGAGAGGAGAGGAAAGTTCACCGGTGACTAATTGAAAAAGAAGGGAGGGCTAAGGTCTCAGGAGTGGGAGGGGAGAACAGGACCATCTGAGGAGCGTCAAGGAACCAACCATGAGTAGCCCTGCAGTAGACACTGAGCCCTTAATGGAGAGATGGACATTTTTGGTTGAGTCAAGATGTGAAGAAAAGCTTCACCCTTCAGATAAAGTAGACCCAGGCACAGCCAGGTAAGAATTTCCCTATTAGATGAGACTTTTCTTTAAATGAGAAAAAATTATTAATAAAGAGCAGCACTGACTGGCAAACCTAGGACTGGAATGCAAACCTGATTTTCTTTGCCTATAAACTATTTAATGGCATAAGGAATCGCATGCCAAAGACTTGGAAAAGAGCAGCGACCTAATCCACTCTAAGAAGAAAAGCACAGTCAAATTCTCATTAAAGTTAGAATTTTTAATAGTTTCTACTATGATTTCTTCTTTAACAATGAGACTTTTTTACATGTTAGTCATTTGATGACCCTGCATACACAATTCTAATTATTTCTTAAGACATTCTTTGTAAATTTTATTCCTAGGACCTCTGCCATTAGAAAAAATGACTTCTTGTATCCTTAGTATTGAAACAGATCAATCTCAACCTGCCAAAGCCTTGGTTATCAACCTTCAGTGAGCATGGGAATCCATTAGAGGGCTTGTTAAAGACTGAATGTGGACCACAGTCTCGGAGGTTCTGCCTCAGAAGCCTGAGATGAGGCCTGAGCATCTGCAATTTTAACAAACTCCCAGATGCTGCTGATGCTGCTGGTCCAGGCACTACAGTTTAAGGGCCACTGACGGAATGTTTTAATTAAAGTTAGAAGCGTTTCTGGCTTCAGCTATCTGCTTTGCCTCTTGTACAACTTGCAAGGCAAGTTGCTGGCGCATGGTGGGCTCTAGAAGATCTTTGGTGAATGAATGAGATTGGCTTATTTCTAAAGTCATATGAAAGCCATCAGGTATCATTACACCCATATGAACTTTTTACCAGTTATAAAGACAAACTTCTACTTTATGTACATAGCTTGTAAATGAAATAGACATTATATAATAAGACTTAGCTTTCTGTGTTATTTAATAAATTAAGGCTTTTATTTGACACCATAAAAAACACAGGTATTAAAGTACTTTCTTTAATTATCTTGACCTAATGGGAAAGTTGAACTGATAGATAAATCAATAACTCAAGTCAATGAAAGTCTAAATGATATCACAGTTTGTGGTATCAACTCAAGTTTCACAGTAGTTCAAAATCCAAAAAAAGAAAGTGGGATGCAAATATGTAAGACTTCACATCACATACAGCAACATAATAAACACTGAAAACAAAAAAACCTGGGCTGGATCATCATCAAACATTTGTCGTAAGCTAATGTTTTTGAGCAGATGCCATATTTGTATGCAAAAGTTGGTCAATAATAAGAGTTGCAGTGAAGAATATGTCATATTAAATAGTAGTTTTGGCTTTTTAGTATTATACTTTGTGAGACACTATTATATTTTGGGGTTATCAAAATAAGAGATTGTCATTTAAAAATGATTTGTTTCTAAGAGAGGAGAAAGAAACCAGTAACTATAATGATGACTCAAATAATGGTGCATCATATTCAAAGAATCACGTAAACAAGCAAAACACAGAAATTAAAAAAAAATATACTTCCTATCCTAACACTTAATACCAGGGATCTATTTTCAGCAAAATCACACCATCTGTCTTATTCATTTAATGTTGCTCATTCAAGCCTTAATATTTTTAAATTTGGTTCATATTTAATTTGTAAATCTGCTGGCTTTATAGTTATATAAAAACTGTAAACACCATAGATGTTATATAGAGTTTTATACATGTACACATTTGAATAGCTTCCATCATAGCTCAATTGGTAAAGAATTGGATTGGATCCCTGGGTTAGGAAGATTCCAGAGAAGGAAATGGAAACCCGCTCCAGTATTCCTGCCTGGGAAATCCCAGATAGAGGAGACTGGTGGGCTACAATCCATGGGGTCGCAAGCGTCAGACACGACTTAGCAACTAAACCACCACCACACACATGGATAATTTTATTAAAAAATGTTTACCAATGAGAACTTTGTTTCTGTAATTGTTTCCATAGACATTATCCAGTGTTATCACAGTCTTAAGCACCTTGCTTACATCTAATCTTGCCTCAACTCTATTCCTTTCATTACGGCCAGAGTGACAGATGTAAAATACACATCTTACAATGACCCTTCTCTCTGATACACTTTTTGATGGCTCCCTCTTTTCATCTGGATAAACTCTAAGGTCCCTAAGATGACGCAGAATGTCTTCGTGTCCTGGCCCCTTCTTATCTCTCCAGACTCGAGGCTGACATCTCCTTGCCTCTACCCATAGTCACTTGAACCACTAGTGATGCTCTGTGTTTGTTCTCATTTGAATCAAATGTTTGTTCTCACTGTTTCTATTTATCTCATTTGCCTGAGCTGTTCCATCTGCCCAAAATGCCATTCCCATAATTTCACTGGACTTACTTAACTCCATGTTTTTTGTTAAGATTCAGCTTAGATATTAATTCCTCTCTAAGTTTTTGCTAACCTCTTCTAGAGCACTCTAGACTACCCATGGCAATATTCATCATAGTTACACTCAATTATCATGTTCTATTTTCTTGTTTGCATTCCACCAAGAGTTTGCAGACTTTTCCAGAGTTGTATCAATATTATTATTGAACTCCTCCCAAAATTTTGGTGTACAGAAATTTAAAAAGCAAACTTTTAAAAATATAAGAATATAAGAATGAAAAAAATAAGAACATATATAAATATATAAATATTAAAAATATAAACATATAAGAATGAAACTCAATGATAGAATAAATAGGTCTGAATTTTAATAAACCAAGCCAATGTCCCACTAACAGCCACTGAGATCCTCCTCCAGCCAGCTGGAAGACTGGAGTGCTGAGCTGTAGTAAGTATCTGAAGCCCTTTCCTGACTGTGCCTTCACTCCTCGCAGACACTAAATACCCATGTACTTGAGCTAAGAACTACTCCACTATCTCCTATTCTAGAAGCTTCCTAAAGGTAGAAACTGTGTCCCACTACATCCCAGCGCCAGGCATGTGGTAAATGCTTAGTAAACATTGGCTGCTTACTGTAACCTAGTCACGGTTACTGACAAGCCTTATTTCTGGTCATTGTTGTTGGTTGGTCTCTAAGTCATGTCTGACTCTTTTCTGACCCCATGGACTGTAGCCTACCAGGCTCCTCTGTTCATGGGATTTCCCAGACGAGAATACTGGAGTGGGTTGCCATTTCCTTCTCCAGGGGATCTTCCCAACTCAGGGATCAAACCCACATCTCCTGCACTGGCAGGCAGATTCCTTACTACTGAGCCACCAGGGAAATCCTTGTCTGGTCATTAGTGTACGATCAAAGTTAATTCAGACAGCCAAGTGGATATTTCCCGAATGCTCAGTGACTGACTCAAGTATACTTTCACTCCCCATCACTTTTGTTTTTGCTTTCTTCTTCCTTTGTACTCAACTTTAAAAAACAAGGCAGATGATAGGCAGAATGGTTTGGATTTAGTTCTCTGTTTTTCTTTATGGAGAGAAGAGATAGGAAACATGAGAAATGGATTTGGACAATGAGGACAAGAAAAGTAGAAAGGTATTTTCTGTTTTTTTTCCTCCTTTGAAGCCAATATGAATAGTCAGTGCTAACAAAACATCTAAATTCCAACTTACGAAAAAGAAACCTGAAGGGCCTACCATTTGTTTGAGTACTTGTGAGATATGACCTCCTTGTTATGTACCTATAACTTGAATCAATTTATTAGTGCAATAAACAGTAATTAGCCTAAAATAAGAAAATTAGTTTTTTCAGAATAAAAGTTATAATTATAAAACCTTATCCATTGTGCAACTTTAAACATGTGAATATTTAAGAAAGAGAACCATTTAAGTATTTTAAATAAAAACTAAAAGGAGAAGAGTTTACAGACTTGATTTTGGCAGCAAATAAATATGATAATATAACGTTAATTTATCTAAGTACTTTATAAATTTATTTTCCAGATTTCCTTTCTTTTAAACCATCAAGACTAGGTAGTTAGAGACAAAAACTAGAAATTACTATGTTATACTATTTACAAAGAAAGCATCTGGAAAAGGGATTTAATTACAGTATTTGAGAACCGAAACACTACCCTTAATCACTGTTCATGGATTTGCTAAACTAGATTATATGGTAAACAGTGTTCAAATCTTTCAAAAGAGATAGTATACATTTCTTATTATAAGAAGGTTGTGAGGATTAAATAGTTAACATGCATAAATAATTTTAAAATTAAAAGCCTCCTTCCCTTTAAATGTCACTGAAAACACTAAACAATGACAATCAATATCCTTTCTTAAACTTAGGAAAGGTTTATCCAGCGTTGGGCAATTATCTAACTTTTCCATGTTAGAGCCAAAATTTGAACCCCATGCATGTGTACTAAGTCACTTCAGTGGTGTCTCACTCTTTGCAACCCTGTGGACTGTAGCCCACCAGACTTCTCCTTCCATGGGATTCTCCAGGCAAGAATTCTGGAGTGAGTTGCCATGCCCTCCTGGAGGGGATCTTCCCAACCGAGGAAGTGAACTCATGTCTACTGCATTGGCAGGTGGGTTCTTTACCACTAGTGCCACCTGAGAAGTCCTTTAGCCCCATACCCATGAATAAAAGTGTTCAGTTCTTTAAAAAAAAAAAAAAAGGTTAGAACTGAACATGGAACAACAGACTGGTTCTAAATTGGAAAAGGAGTACATCAAGGCTGTATTTTGTCACTCTGCTTATTTAACTTATATGCAGAGTACATCATGCAAAAAGCCAGGCTGGATGAAGCACAAGCTGGAATCAAGAGGGCCAGGAGAAATATCAATAACCTCAGATATGCAGATGACACCACTCACATGGCAGAAAACAAAGAGGAACTAAAGAGCCTCTTGATGAGAAAGAGCAGAGTGAAAAAGTTGGCTTAAAATTCAACATTCAAACCCCGAAGATCATGACATCCGGTCCCATTACTTCATGGCAAATAGATGAGGAAATAATGGAAACAGTGACAGACTTTATTTTCTTCAGCTCCAAAATCACTGCAGATGGTGACTGCAGCCATGAAATTAAAAGATGCTTGCTCCTTGGAAGAAAAGCTATGACCAACCTAGATAGCATATTAAAAAGCAGAGATTTTACTTCGCTGATTAAAGTCCATCTTGTCAAAGCTATGGTTTTTCCAGTAGTCATGTATGAATGTGAAGTTGGACCATAAAGAAAACTAAGCAGTGAAGAACTGATTTTTTTGAACTGTGGTGTGGGAGAAGACTCTTGAGAGTCCCTTGGACTGCAAGGAGATAAAACCAGTCAATCATAAAGGAACTCAGTCCTGAATAATCATTGGAAGGACTGATGCTGAAGCCGAAGCTCCAATACTTTGGCAACCTGATGCAAAGAGCTGACATTTTAGCAAAGATCCTGATGTTGGGAAAGATTGAAGGCAGGAGGAGAAGGGAATGACAGAGGATGAAACGGTTGGTTGGTAGCACCGGCTCAATGAACGTGAGTTTAAGCAAGCTCTGGGAGATGGTGAAGGACAGGGAAGCCTGGCGTGCTGCAGTCCATGGGGTTGCAAAGAGTCAGACATGACTAAGTGACTTAACAACAGTATCATTCAGTTCAATTTAGAGTTTTCAAAGACAAAATGTGCCCAACCTAAAAATGATATTATTAAGATTACTGAACCACATTTACTTTTCAGAATTTAATGTAATATACAAATACCCAATTTCAAGTCTTTCTGCATGAGGATAGATTTAGAACAATATACATATTTATTATTTATAGAGCAGCTTCAAAACTCTATGTGGTATATTTGTAGGGCTTTTTTTTAATGTTTCTCTTAAAATCAATGGGATATTCAGGATTGATTATTCTTGGCACTCAATTTGCTTATTTGCCTTTTTACTCTCTGGAATTTAGAGCTACTGGTAAGATAACCACGTATCTGAGTTCAGACTCTGATGGCAAACTAAGAGTCTACTAAGAGTCTCTGTTTCCTTGGTAACCTCTTGAGGTAAAGAAAAAAATTTTTAAGTATAAGAAAATAAGCCAAAGAGAATTAGAACTAGTACAGAACTTAAGACTATCTGACAGTATGTTGCTATTCATTTTTTCTGAAAGAAAAGATGTTAAAAAAATGCCCAGCAAATGTGATTATCACCCACATCTATAAAAATTATTCAAGATTTAAATCCCAGGATAACTAATTCAGCCTAATGTTTTCTTAAATCCTTATTCCTATTTGTCCTCCCCTGAAAGAATCTGGAACAAGTGAGACTCCACAAACAATGCTAACAGTTACCTGTTGTAATATTCATTTTTTTAATAGGCCCTGAAGAAAGTACATCACATATTTTTATTCAGTAATGGGGAGCAGGTAGATTTAGTAAAGAATCAAGAGTATTAAAGAATTGAGGCTGTTATAATGTTTGTAATAAATTATTGCAATAAAGTTGCTATTCTAAAGAAAAAGAAAATGAACGAGACTTAAAAGGGGGAAAAGCTTCCCTTGTGGCTCAGTGGTAAAGGATATGTCTGCCAATGCAGGAGACGTGGGTTAGATCCCAGGGTTGGGAAGATCCCCTGGAGAAGGAAATGGCAACCCACTCCAATATTTTTGCCTGGAAAATTCCATGGATAGAGGAGCCTGGTGGGCTACAGTCCATGAGGTCACAAAGAGTCTGACACAACTAAACACGGATGCTCATGAAGGGGAAAAAACATGGGGGAGGGAGATGGAGATGAAGGCATAATTCTGAAGGGTTCTGAACAAGTTCCATGGAAGAGCTTGAAGCATCAGGGCAGGATTTTTCAGCCTTGGCAATACTGACATTTCGTGCCCAGAAGGTCTTGGTTTGGAGAGCTGGCCTGTGCATTGTAGGATGTCTAGCAGCATCCTTAGCCTCTGCTTACTAAATGCTGGTAGCACTCCTCATCTGACCTCACCCTCTGCCAGATGGGACAACCAAAAAACAACTCCAGATATTGCCCAATGTCCCCAGGGCAGCAGGGCTGGAGGGGAGGTGCAAGGATGCAGAGACAAAAATCATCTCCAATGGAAAACCAGGGACAGAATATGGCACAAAAACACCCTTGGACGTGCCTGTATAAAACAGCCCCTGGGAGCTCTATGATAAGAAGAGGTGGCCAAAGAGTCAGAAATGACAAATGATGCCACCAAAAGCTGTGACTAATTGGCTCCGCTAACTGAAGGGGGGGCAGGGGGCAGGGCGAGTGCTGATGGTAAGAGCTGCCTTTGAGTGGCGTCTGTTGGGAACAGCCACTTGGGCCACAGCCCTAAGCACCTGCCTATGGAAGCACCACAGATAATACCCAAAAGTGAGGATCATGGTAGTAGGCTATAGGCTCTTTAATGAAAGGAAGAGTCTAATAGCGTCTTCTGGGAAACTTGACCAGCTTAAATACCAGAAGCTTCTTGTAGGGGGTTCACTGAGCTTCATTTAACCCATTAAATATTTGTTGAGCACTCCGTGTGTGTGCTGTGGGCTTCCCAAGGGGCTCGGCGGTAAAAAAAAAAATTCTGCCTGCCAACATAGGAAACTCAGGAGATACGGGTTCAATCCCTGGGTTGGGGCAATCCCCTGGAGTAGGAAATGGCAACTCACTTCAACATTCTTGCCTGGAGAATCCCATGGACAGAAGAGCCTGGCGTGCTACAGTCTGTGGGGTCACAAAGAGTCAGACACGACTGAGCACGCACGCAGGGTGTGTGTCAGGCCCTGCACTGACTGTCCGGAATGCAGTGATGAAAACAGTCTACCCGCAAGGAACTTATGCTCTAGACAGAAACATAATTACAACAAATCTGGTCTTCAGATTCCCAGTATAGGGTGAGGGTTAGTCAAAAAGGATTCCAGTTCTCTACACTGATAACCACCACCTAACTAACATTTCAAAATCATAGTATGCTTCATTTTTAAAGAGCAAAAACTGCTTAGCTTGTTTCTCTATTCAAATGCTCTATTCTTGTTTCCCTCTCATTTTAAATTTCTCAACGATTTTACTGGCATTTCAGACAGCTGCTTTTTCTCCATTTCAGAGCAATCAATATATGAACATGTTAAACAGCAAAAAAAAGAAAAGCACTTGAGTTGCAAATGTATTTTTCCACTGGCAACCATATGCACAATCATTTGGATTCACATGACGATGCTGACTAGCCCGGGTCTGCGAACCTTCCTGAAAATGTCTTTGACACTATGATGACTGATGTGCTGTCATTTCTCATTTAGGCCCAGCTGCCTAATAATAGTAAGGTACCATTATTAATAAATTACTTGCATAGCTGGTTTGGAAACATACAATCCAATTACATACAGTATTTAATTCACCACAGGCAAAAAGCACAATGCTTTCCCACATATCCTCACAGGCCCATCTTCAGGGGAATTGAACCACACAGCCTTTATAGACAAGTCATTAGTATTCGGAATAAGAAACAATTGCTTGGAACAGGAAACACAGAAGCCAGACATTTGGCAGCACCACACAGAGTTCACCGCGGAAGTCAACCGTCAAAGAGACTGGGCTGACAGTAACTGGCCTCTGTTGCTATGGAAACAGCAGCGAGCTGTGTTAGTAAATAGTTTGGGTTCTCTTACCTGCCAGGACATAAATTCAGAATTTACTGCTGGATTTTAACTCTGCTCTTTGTAAGTGACCTACTTATGAAGTAAGTAAGAGAAATCACTCTTTGCTTCAGAAGAAATATCCAAACATTCATAAAAATATCTTAAGGTATCCAAACACAATTAAATTCAATTATGCAAAATATCTGACAAAAAAAGTCTATCTCTTCATTCTAATGGTTGCTTATTTGGCCAAAACCTGGTTCCTAAAAATACAAAAACGGGAATCCTAAAGATTTTTCCAAATTCAGGACAAAGAATCAAATCACTTTTCAATTTTATTCAACCCATAGCTCTGTATTTCAAATTGTAAAAAAAAAAAAAAGCCATATTTATTTTAAATTTCTTTCATTCTCACTCATGAGAAATGAGCTTAGACTGCCTCTTGCCCACTTTTCACCCAAATATCCCCTTCTGGAAATTCTTCTCTCTTGATAATTATGATAATTATTATCCCTAGTTTACAGATATATAAAATACAACAGAAAAAAAAAGTCTGGACTGCAGCAATCCAGGAAAAAAGCCATAATGCAAGCCTCTAAGTCTCAGCTCTCTTAACCCATATTTCTTCTAGGTCATTCTGGCTTCATTAAGCATCTTCTTTCAACTCTTTTCAATTTCATGCTGAAGTATATTTTCCCATAAAATCTACAAGTAAGAGAGTTATTTGGGACTTTGCCTTGAGAAACCTATTCCCCCTCATCAACAAATGCTAAAACATGCTGATCACCCTCTACTGTGATTTCTACTTTCACTCATCAATAAACATTTACCAAGTAAATGTCTATATGTTGTATGTTATATGCTTGGCAAAAAAATAGATGATACAAAGATGACTAAAACATGCCTTTTGCTTTTGAAGAGCAAGTCTAGTGGGGAAAAAAGAAATATAGACAGATATATTCCAATTTGGTAAAAGCTGTGGTAGAAGTAGATTAAAATAGATTTAAGAAGATTAAAAGTGCAATGGGAGCATCATGAGGCAAAAATGTTAATTTTGCTAACAAAAATAGAAAAGGACCTACTATGAAGGTAATTTCATCATCTTGTAAAGAACTGTTGTGTTGTTTAGTTGCTCAGTCACTTAGAACTCTTTGCAATACCATTGACTGTAATTCGCCAGGCACCTCTGTCCATGGGATTTCCTAGGCAAGAATACTGGAGTGATGAAAAGATGCTCAACATTGCTCATTATTAGAGAAATGCAAATCAAAACTACCATGACATATCACCTCACACCGGTCAGAATGGCCATCATCAAAGTCTTCAAACAATAAATGCCGGAGACGGTGAGCAGAAAAGGGAACCCTCTTGCAGTGTTGGTGGGACTGTAAATTGATACAGCCACTATGGAAGACGGTATGGAGATTCCTTAAAAAACTAGGAATAAAACTACCATATGACCCAGCAATCCTACTCCTAGGCATATACCCAGAGGAAACCAAAATTGAAAAAGACACATGTATCCCATTGTTCATTGCAGCGCTATTTACAATGGCTAGAACATGGAGGTAACCTAGATGTCCACTGACAGATGAATGGATAAAGAAGTTGTGGTATATATACACAGTGGAATATTATTCAGCCATAAAAAGGAACACATTTGAGTCAGTTCTAATGAGGTGGATGAACCTAGGACCTATTATACAGAGTGAAGTAAGTCAGAAAGAGAAAGATAAATATCGTAGTCTAACACATATATACAGAAACTAGAAAAATGGTATTGAAGAAACAGGGCAGCAATGGAGAAACAGACATAGAGAATAGACTTTGGACATGGGGAGAGGGGAGGAGAGGGTGAGATATATGGAAAGAGTAACATGGAAACTTAAATCACCATATGTAAAATAGATAGCCAATGGGAATTTGCTGTATGGCTCAGGAAACTCAAACAGGGGTTCTGCGTCAAACCAGAGGGGCAGGATGGGGAGGGGGATGGGAGGGAGTTTCAAAAGGGAGGGGATATATATATACCTATGGCTGATTCATTTTGAGGTTTGACAGAAAACAACAAAATCTTGTAAAGCAATTATCCTTTAAAATTAAGAAATAAATAAATTTTTTTAAAAAAAGAATACTGGCATGGGTTAACATTTTCTTCTCCAGGGGATCTTCCCAACTCAGAGATGGAATCAGAGTCTCCTGTGCTGGCAGGTGGATTCTTTACCACTGAGCCATCACAGAAGCCCATCTTAAAGAATAATTAGGAGTTAATACATAGAAGTTGAAGCGGCAGATACTAAAATATGCTTTTCAAAAAGTTAAAAACATTACTCCCAGTCATATATAAAATTCATATATGCAAGCTCAGTCACTCAGTTGTTTCTGACTCTTTGCAACCCCATGGACCATAGCCCACCAGGTTTCTCTGCCCATGGAGTTTTCCAGGCAAGAATACTGGAGTGGATAGCCATTCCCTTCTCCAAGGGATCCTCCTGACCCACGAATCAAACCCAGGCTCTTGCACTGCAGGCAGATTCTTTACCGTCTGAGCCATAAGGGAAAGACCCACACTGGAACTGGGATCTTGGAGTCAAATTATGAAGGATCTCACAAACCTTGCTAAAGAGTTTATTTATTTATTTTTTAAAATTTTCTTTACTTTATTGTGTTGGTTTTGCCATACATTGACATGAAACCGCCATGGGTATACATATGCTCTCCTTCCAGAACCCCCCTCCCTCCTCCCTCCCGATTCCCTCCCCCTGGGTCATCCCGGTGCACCAGCCCCGAGCATCAACCCTGGGCTGGCGATTGATTTCACATATGATACTTAACATGTTTCAATGCCATTCTCCCACATCATCCCACCCTTGCCCTCTTCCACAGAGTCCAAGAGTCTGTTCTATACATCTGCGTTTCTTTTGCTGTCTTGCATGCAGGGTTCTCGTTACCATCTTTCTAAATTCCATATATATGCATTAGTATACTGTATTGTTGTTTTTCCTTCTGGCTTGCTTCACTCTGGATAATAGGCTCCAGTTCCGTCCACCTGAGTAGAACTGTTTCAAATGAATTTTTTTTTAATGCTGAGTAATATTCCATTGTGTATATGTACCACAGCTTTCTTTTCCATTCGTCAGTTGATGGGCATCTAGGTTGCTTCCATGTCCTGGCTATTGTAAACAATGCAGCGATGAACATTGGGGTACACATGTCTCTTTCAATTCTGGTTTCCTCGGTGTGTATGCCCAGCAGTGGGATTGCTGGGTCATATGGCAATAAATGCTGGAGAGAATGTGGAGAAAAGGGAACCCTCTTACATTGTTGGTGGGAATGCAAACTAGTACAGCCACTATGGAAAACAGTGTGGAGATTCCTTAAAAAACTGAAAATAGAACTGACAAACCTTGCTAAAGAGTTTAGACTTTGCCCTCAAAGGGTGGAAAGCCATTGAAAGATTTGACACAAAGTGTTAAATTAAAAGATGTTTTCTGTTTTCTCACTCCTAATTCTAAATTTATTCAAATCTGTAATTCCTGCATACATGGCTTGTTTTGGAGTGTTTCTGAATCCAATATTTAATTTTTTTCTGTTTTCTAAATTTTAAAAATGTCTCCCCAAAATGTCTCTATTTCTATCCATATTTCCTTTTATAAATGCTACCTTAGGAAAAAGCCATGTAGACTCTTAAGCAATTATCACTGGATTATTTTAAGATTATTCCCTTGAGAAAGCTTATGCTTCCATTATATAAGAATATAAAGATCATTTTCAGTGACTAAATGATACTCACATACTAAAATTAAAATAATTAAGAATTAAAGAAAAGGTAATTCTGAAATATGATGGTAAAGCAAGAGGACAAATACATGATTTTATTGTTATTTACTTAGGGTTTCAATAAAAATTAAAATAAAATAAAAACTGACATCATCATTTTCCACATATAACTTTATACTTGGCTCCCCATATCCATGGTTTTGCATTTGTGGATTCAACCATAGAGTCTATAGTACTGAATTTATTGAAGAAACGCCACAAAAAAGCAGACCCATGCAGTTCAAATCCTGTGGTTCAAAGGTCAATGTAATAGTTTTCATACACAAAAACATCTTCTTGATAATATTGTTCAGTTCAGCCCAGTTCAGTCACTCAGTCATGTCTGACTCTTTGCGATCCCATGAATCGCAAAGGCCTCCCTGTCCATCACCAACTCCCAGAGTCCACCCAAACCCATGTTCATCAAGTTGGTGACACCATCCAGTCATCTCATCCTCTGTCGTCCTCTTCTCCTCCTGCCCCCAATCCTTCCCAGAATCAGGGTCTTTTCCAATGAGTCAACTCTTCACATGAGGTGGCCAAAGGATTGGAGCTTCAGCTTCAACATCAGTCCTTCCAATGAACACCCAGGACTGATCTCCTATAGGATGGACTGGTTGGATCTCCTTGCAGTCCAAGGGACTCTCAAGAGTCTTCTCCAACACCACAGTTCAAAAGCATCAATTCTTCGGTAGTCAGCTTTCTTCACTGTCCAGCTCTCACATCCATATATAACTATTGGAAAAGCCATAGCCTTGACTAGATGGACCTTTGTCAGCAAAGTAATGTCTCTGCTTTTCAATATGCTATCTAGGTTGGTCATAACTTTCCTTCCGAGGAGTAAGTGTCTTTTAATTTCATGGCTGCAATCACCATCTGCAGTGATTTTGGAGTACAAAAAAATAAAGTCTGTGGCAAAAAGATAGGACACGGAAAAATGAACTCCCCAGGTCAGTAGGTGTCCGATATGCTACTGGAGATCAGTGGAGAAATAACTCCAGAAAGAATGAAGGGATGGAGCCAAAACAAAAACAATACCCAGTTGTGGATGTGACTGGTGATAGAAGCAAGGTCTGATGCTGTAAAGAGCAATATTGCATAGGAACCTGGAGTGTTAGGTCCATGAATCAAGGCAAATTGAAAGTGGTCAAACAGGAGATGGCAAGCGTAAACGTCAACATTCTAGGAATCAGCGAACTAAGATGGACTGGAATAGGTGAATTTAACTCAGATGACCATTATATCTACTACTGTGGGCAGGAATCCCTTAGAAGAAATGGAGTAGCCATCATGGTCAACAAAAGAGTCTGAAATGCAGTACTTGGATGCAATCTCAAAAATGACAGAATGATCTCTGTTCGTTTCCAAGGCAAACCATTCAACATCACAGTAATCCAAGCCTATGCCCCAACCAGTAACGCTGACGAAGCTGAAATTGAACAGTTCTATGAAGACCTACATGACCTTTTAGAACTAACATCCAAAAAAGATGTCCTTTTCATTACAGGGGACTGGAATGTGAAAGTAGGCAGTCAGGAAACACCTGGAGTAACAGGCAAATTTGGCCTTGGGGTACAAAACGAAGCAGGGCAAAGGCTAATAGAATTTTGCCAAGAGAACGCACTGGTGATAGCAAATACCCTCTTCCAAGAACACAAGAGAAGACTCTACACATGGACATCACCAGATGGTCAACACCAAAATCAGATTGATTATATTATTTGCAGCCAAAGATGGAGAAGCTCTATACAGTCAGCAAAAACAAAACTGGGAGCTGACTGTGGCTCAGATCATGAACTCCTTATTGCCAAATTCAGACTGAAATTGAAGAAAGTAGGGAAAACCACTAGACCATTCAGGTATGACCTAAATAAAATCCCTTATGATAATATTGGGACTCTATTTTATATACTTGAATGTAATAATTACCAAACTTTCTCCAGATCCTCTTAAAAATAATTGAGAACTCCAAAGAACTTCTGTTTATGATCATTAGGTCTATCAGATTTATAGTTTAGAAAGAAAAGCTAATAAATGTTTTATATGTCTATTAGTTCAAATAACCATAATAAAGCCATTAAATATTAATGTAAATAATGCATTTTCACAAGATAACTGTATTTTCCTCCAAGATGCATGAAAAGAATGGCAGTGTTTTTGCTGCTCTGTGATGACCTAGAAGGGTTGGATGAGAAGGTGGAAGGGAGGCTCACAAGGGAGGGGATATATGTATGGTGCATGAGTGTGTGCCTAGTCATGTCTGACTCTTTATGATCCCATAGACTGTTGCCTGCCAGGCTCTGCTGTCTGTGGAATTTTCCAGGCAAGAATACTGGAGTGGGTTGTCATTTCCTCCTCCAGGGGATCTTCCCAACTCAGGGATTGAACCCGTGTCTCCTACATTGGCAAGTGGATTCTTTACCACTGATCCATCTTCAAGTCTATAATTCAAGCATGGGTCTAATAAGCTTCTGCAGTCATTGCACTCATAAACCATGTGCCATAAGGATGGTTAGCAAAGAAAATGAAGCATAACTAGTGTCATCTACTAGGGCAAAAACAAATCTTTAGCTGAACTGCAATGGTATAAATCAAGTTAAATTTTAAGAAAAGTTTCAACAGCTCCATTAATTAGAAAATAAATATATCCTTACATCCTCTACCTTGTGGTAGAATGAGTCCATGGGTTCACACTGTACATGGTTTCAGACTGTGTTTTTAATAGCTTAAATGCAGATCTTTGAGTCTTACCAACATGTAACTCAAGAGCTACCTAGGGTGATAGTACACCAGTTCCATTCAAAGGGCCTGATATTTTTTATAAGGAACCCTTACACATATGCATGAGTGTGGAACTAGGGAGTTGGAAGTGTGTTTGGAAATGTAGCATTGATTATAATACAAAAAATTTTAAGAGAAGTATAGAGGGCTATGGGCTTCCCTTGTGGCTCAGCTGGTAAAGAATCTGCCTGTAATGTGGGAGACCTGGGTTCAATCCCTGGGTTGGGAAGATCCCCTGGAGATGGGAAAGGCTACCCATTCCAGTATTCTGGTCTGGAGAATTCCATGGACTGTATAGTCCATGGGGTCGCAAAGAGTCGGACATGACTGAGCGACTTTCACTTCACTTTCACTTTCACAGAGAGTTATGGAGATTCATAGAGAGAAAGGAGGACTTTAGGTTGGGGAAATGAGAGGGAGTTGGAGGTGATGGACACAGACACACACAGGCAGATATGACTTTAAAAAGTAGACATGGAAAGAGAGGTTATCCTGGTGGGGGGGGGGGGGGGAGAGGAAACTGGCTTTAAAAAAAAAAAGAAAAACAAGACAGGAAATAGAAACATGATTCATGCTCATGAAATGGGGACGAGCCTAGTTTGGTTGGAGGATAGACTTACTGGGCAAATAGGAGAAGTTAAGCAGGAACAGTAGAATGATGGTGCCTTACTGTGAAGATCTTTGCAATCCTGGTCCAAAAGTTTATAGTTCATTTTGGAGGCAAGAGGAAATAATTTTTTAAAAAATTCTAAGTAGTAATAGGGAGAGTCATGCATCAAGTGGATTGGAGAAGAGAGGTAAGACATCAGTAACTATCTGTTAGGGCTTCCTCAGTGGCTCAGCGATAAAGAATGCACTTGCAATGCAGGAGACTTGCAGGAGATGCGGGTTCGATCCCTGGGTTGAAAAGATCCTCTGGAAAGGAAGTGGCAACCCACTCCAGTATTCTTGCCTGGGAAATCCCATGGACAGAGGAGCCTGGCAGGCTACAGTCTGTGGGGTCACAACGAGTTGGACATTACTGAGCAACTGAACAACAACAAACTTTCTGCTAATCCAGTTGAGGCAGGAAGCAAAGAATGAATTAGTCATAAATGAGTTACAGAGGCACAAGTCATCTTCCAGGTAAGAGTCTATATGACGTACCAACAAGTGAATATAATGCTTAAGAGAGAAAGACCTCTCAAAAGTGACTCTGATTCTGCCCCTAAACCATTAGGGAAATAGTGATACTACTAATAGGAAAGTATAGAGGAAATAAATTGATTTGGAAGAAAGAAGTTGTTCAACATGGTGAATTTCAGACTAGAGGTCAAGTAGGCATTAGAATAGGATCTAAGTCTCATCTATTGTGATCTTGAGATATCTCTTTAACATCTTAAACCTCAAGGGGAAGAAAAAAATAAGAATGAGTTTCTTATGGGAAAGAAAACAGATTGATTTTATCATTACATTTGATTCCAAAAAGATGAAATATCTGACATTAGTATCCTATGTTTCTGCGTACAGCTTCAAATGAGTAGTCTTTCTTTGCTGAATTGCTGTCTTAACTTAAAGATTACAGAGAGAGAAGGGGAAAAAAGGAGGGGAAAGAAAATAGACTTGTAAGAGGACAATACAATACTTCTGTGCCTCTATTCTTGCATGAATTTCTAGAGGTCATCCTCCTTTTTGTAAGTGAGGATACTAATCATGCCACTAATCATGGCATGATTTAGTTAAATTATAAATAGCCTGTTTAGGTGCTCTATCCAAAAATAATACTCACAAGCTACTTACCTGATGAGCTGTCAAGCTTTCAGCTTACTTTAGAATTTTCAGACAGGGGAATAATGCACCTGTCCTGACCAAGGAGAAAGGAGCTTTTTCAAAGCTATCTGGGATTGGAAAGAAAACATACCACTGAAGAAATGAAACACCATCTACCTTCTCTACTAATTTTGATAAAATAACTGCCATTCAATTAGACAATATTTAAATTGTACTCAGTGGACTTCATTTCATAACACTGGAAACACTCAGTATGATGATGATTGAGTTACCATATGTAAAGTCCTTAGAATACTGCCTGCCACATAGTCAGGTGCTATTTAAGCACTGGTATGGACATTAGCTGCTGCTGCAGCCATATAATGCTGAGCAGTAGCTGAAAACCTTGGATATTAAAATTTCTTCCGTTTATAAAATTGAAAAAAAATTACTCCTTATGTTAAAGTGAAAAGGGATCATTTCAAATTCAGAATCTCACAGGTGAGTATTCTCTGTTGGCACTGGTATCTGGCTTCTAATTTAGTTTTTTGCTGTTTATTTTGTAACTTGCTCCCTAATTTAGACACTCTGTAACTAAAATGAAAAATAATTGAGGCTCAAGCGCAGTCCCACACTCTCTACTGATGCTTGTCAATGGCCACATCTCTACCATTGCCACAGGCAAATTACAGTCAGATGAACTCTGGCTTGGAAATATCTTGTCCATCCATGCACACACATCACATCGGTGATGTGAAAGGGGCTTTTGCTCAGAAGTCAAGACCAAGGGCCACAGTGCCTTCAGACACCTGCCATCTGCATTCAACATTCTGCTGGAAAGCTTTGTAAAGGAGATTCTTCCAGCCACACTGATATAAATTTAAACCCAACCACTGGGACCTTCCCTTTCCTGGCCGTGAGCTGGAAATCATTTGTAATGGTTAAAACTGGACCTAGAGACAGTTGGTCTATATTCAAATCCCAGTAAATTCCAAATGTGAGACCTTGGGCAAGTTCCCAACCTCTCTCCCTGCCAGTGACTATGTGATAGTGATAGAATCTTCTTCATGGAACTGTTAAGAGCCAATGAGTTAAGACACGTGGAGAGATCCGAGCAGTGCCTGGCACACACCAAGTACCTACTAGAGAGAACTTGAGCAGGCAAGGCTGTGGGCAGGCCACGTGCCAGCCTTGGGATTCATGGCTGCACCACTCTCCTCTGAACTGTTGGAGTCTGCTGGTAACACCCTGAGCACATCCATTATACCCTCAGTTTTGGCTTCTATTCAAAAGTACAGGGAATATATTTCTTAAGTATGGGTTTCTGTTTATCACTGTTGTTTTGTTGCTAAGCTGTGTCCAATACTTTGCGATCCCATGGACTGCAGCCCACCAGGTTCCACGGTCCTTGGGATTTCCCAGGAAACAATACTGGAGTGGGTCGCCGTTTCCTTCTCCAGGGGATCTCCCCTACCCAGGGATCGGATCGTGTCTCCTGCATTGCAGGCAGAGTCTACCATGGAGCCATCAGGGAAGCCCCTCCATTTATATACCAAGTAATATATGACTCCTGAAGTGAAAGTGTTAGTCACTCAGTCATGTCTGATTCCTTGCAACTCCATGGACTCTCCAGACAAGAATCATCCTCCAGAGGATCTTCCTGACCCAGGGATCAAACCTACAACTCTTGTCTCCTGCATTGGCAAGTGGATTCTTTACCACTAGTGCCACCTGGGAAGCCCCGTATATGACTAAGTGACTTGATAAAGCATGAAGGCTTCTGATAGCCATGGGCTCCTCTATTACTAACTTCCTTACAAGCAACATAAATATGATGCCAATATAATGTCAATGGAGTTGATTCTAAAATTGCTAGCAACCCAAAAATCCACTGAAGTGTTTTCAGCTTCCTAAGCTTGAGTCCTATTCTTAAAACATTGTTCCATTCCTCGAGGCACTATTTATGATGGCTTGCTCTTTGTTGATTTTGTTCCCCTAATTTCTCACTGTGTGATTTAGTGCTTTTCTTCTCAAAGAAGATTCTTCATTCCTCTCCTGCTGTGGAATGCTTTTCATGAAAGCAGCTTTAATTACTTACTCCATACTTCCTACTGTGGCACGGGTCACATTACTTTTAAGATGGGTTGTTACATAGGTTTCTTGTGAGAGCTCAAGTCAGAAAGAGGTCCAGAGACAAAAAGTATCAGGAAGTCAATTTCCAAGCACTGTACGATATACTTGTGGCTCAGCTGGTAAAGAATCCGCCTGCGATGCGGGAGACCTGGGTTTGATCCCTGGGTTGTGAAGATCCCCTGGAGAAGGGAAAGGCTACCCACTCCAGTATTCTGGCCTGGAGAATTCCATGGACTGTATAGTCCATGGGGTCGTGAAGAGTCAGACATGACTGAGCGATCTTTACCTATCACTTTCATATGATACACAGTTTTAAGTTACATACACACACACAGTAACAAGCACGTCACATATTTGTCCTCAAAAGCAAACAGTTCTGCTAACATGATAGCAGATACAACATGTTTTTAATGCTTGAATAGTATAAATGTGTTAAGAACAACAAGAATGGCTTAGCATTTAGAAGCTTAAAGATATAATATTAAGCAGAAAAAAGTTGTAAGATGGAAATCTTAGTCTCACTATTATCTTACATATTGGTTTTTATAACTTCCCTGCAGCTCAAACGGTAAAGAAACTGCCTGCGAGGCAGGAAAGCAGAGTTCAATCCCTGGGCTGGTAAGTTCCTCTGGAGAAGGCAATGGCAGTCCACTCCATTATTCTTGCCTGGAGAATTCCATGGACAGAGGAGCCTGGCGGGCTACAGTCCATGGGGTCACAATGAGTCAGACGTGACTGAGAAACTAACACACAAGCATTGTTTTTTATAGGTATTCCCAGGTGAATCGCTATCTTTTCTATGCTCATGGCTGCAAGCATTTTTTAAATGGCCCTGACCTTACATTATAGGACCTTCAGGATAATTCTTGCATGGAGTTTGAGGACCTCCATCTCCAACACTGCCACTGAGAACTTTTTTATCTTGCAGAGAGTATATGAGACTTTAAAAGACTGTGGCTACATTTTTTTTACCAAACGATGTCAACTTCTCTTCTCCCTCTTTGCGGAGAGATCCAATAGTTCAGAGTTTCTTCCATATATATAACAATCAACAAGCTGAGGCTCTTTACTTCCTAGTAGGTTGCTCATAACCTTTGCGATTGTAAATTACACTCAATGAGTATCCTTATATAGTTTTTGATTATACACACACATTCTAGAAGTGAACTACTAAACCTCACAGTGTAAACTTTACACTGTTCACTTGCGAAATACCACATTCTCATTAGCAAATTACCTCCCAAGAATGTTATACCAGAATATCTTTTGCCTGTTAGTTTTATTTATGTTTATGTATAAAGTTGCTTTCTAAGGTAAGTAGAGAAATCGTCTAACTTTGGTAAAGTCATACATTCTTGATGCTGAGACAGATAATATCAAATAACCAAAACGAAGTGGACAGAAATCACTCAGCCTCAAATGCATTACATTAAAGCTTCTTCACTTACATTTATTTTTAAAAAATTAAAATAAAAAATTAATAATTTCTGATATACATAAAAAACAAAATAAAATGTCAGTTTCTTCTCCACAGCAATAAAAGTTGCACATATAAGACTTCTGTGCAGGTACCTACTCTTTGTTTTCAATGTTTGTATTTGTTGTTGCCTTAATGCCTTCTGAGAATTTGATCACATGATCGTGAGTAGCCCTGTGGATTATAAAATCTTTGATGGGTATGTGAACATAGATTAGAGACAGTGGTGTGCTAAGAAATGCTTGAAAACTGGCTCTTTAGGGGGAACAAAATCCTCTGATGTCTGGTATTTGCTCATTTCTGTGGGGTACATTGATGCATACATGATAAGTTGCTTCAGTGGTGTCTGATTCTTAGTAACCCCATGGACTGTAGCCCACCAGGCTCCTCTGTCCATGGGATTCTCTAGGCAAGAATGTTGGAGTGGGCTGCCATTTCCTCTTCCAGGGGATCTTTGCGATCCAGGGATCAAACCTGTGTCTCTTTTGTCTACCTGCACTGGCAGGAGGCTTCTTTACCACTATCGCCACCTGGGAAACCCATAGTCTATTACATTTCAAACTCGAATGAGAACCTGCAGTGACTTAATTTGATTCACATTTTCAGGGCTGATAGTTATTTCTTTTTCAAGTTCCCAAATGGTCTTATATCAAATCAAGTAGAACATCTATATTTGTCGCCAGAAAGAATAGCACCATTGCCATAGAGTTTTGGGTAATAAAGAATCTATATGGCTTGGCTTACTAAGCATTCTAATCATAAACTTGTTGTGTAATTCTAAAATAGGTATGTTCTGTCTCATTTATAATTTACCCTTTTCAGATGAAACTCTGTAAAGAGTTATCAGATAAATTTTAAATTCTATTGGAACTCAAATTTTCATAATTCCATAAAACCATCTGTCTTGATCCATAATAGCTAAAATATAGCCTCAAACTGCTGCACATGCTTAAACAGAGCTACAGCATGTTTTGAGTCATGAGAAACTATTTAAGGAACAGCTTCTGACAATTTTTGTTTACAGATCAGAAAAAGTTGCATCTGTTTGTCCTTGAAATTTCTGTATCAGCTTCTCACATCTCAGGAGAATATGTCCCTTATATGTGAAATATTTCAGAACATAATCTAGTCAGCCACCACACATTCTGCAGAGCTTCTATTTATGGAACTCAGAGAACAAGGCAGCTCCAAAAAGATGTGAAGTTATGGATTCTAACACAAATTAATTGGCAGGGAGGAGGCAAACCAACCTGAATAATGCCTATGCAGAAGTCTAAGAGCCTTCTACTCGAGTCTGACCTCCTTACAGAGCTTAAAAGGAGAGAAAAGTCAGTGGCTGGGAATCACTCCTATGGCAGAATTCAGGTCCACACTTGCTCATATGAGTGACTACCTTGTTCTGAGATGTCAGCGCCGCCATCCACGGGTTATTGCTTGTCACAGAAAGTTTATATTAGATAAGAATTACCCCCAGCACAACCACAGCACCTCATTAGAGACTTTTCTTTGGACCCAGAGAAGTCCCTTTCTCTTTCCTGGGGAATTTAAAACTCAGTAATTATGCTCCCAAGCTCATTCAAAATCTGAAATATTAAGGTCAGGAAAGAGGCAAATTTTAATTTTCAGATTTCAGAGGGAAAAATGAGTTCATTTTGAAAAATAGCATTTATTTATAGCAGGAGGTGGACTTGATGGCTCAAGGCATGAAGAATCTCCCTGAAATACAGGACACATAGGAGGATGCTAGTTCAATCCCTGGGTTGGGAAGATCTCCTGGAGAGGGAAATGGCAACCCACAAGAATTCTGAATTCAGAATTCTTGCCTGAAAAATCCTAGAGACAGAGGAGCCTGGTGGGCTACAGTTCAAAGGGTTGCAAAGAGGTGGACATGACTGAGCAACTAAGCACCTATAGCAGGAGATACAGCAGAAATCCACCATACATGTTGCAAAGGAAATGCTGGTAATGAAAGGCAAACTTTCTCTCTTCTTTATGATCCCTCAGGAGCAAATCTGTGTAATCTCTTAATTTCTCAATGTGGTCTCATGTTTCATTTTTATTATAAATTCAGGGCAGGCCACACATGGCACAAATCAAAATAAACTAGAAATAATGTTTTCTAACACTGTGTCGGACATTAAACTAAGTGTTTTATGTATGTAATCACATTTAAACCTCACCAAATCATTCTGAGTGCCTTGGAAAACTAACTTGTCCAAGATTATACAATAAGTAAGTGTCAGAATCAAAGCTGAAACCAGATCTATCAGATTTTATGATCACAATCTCTCCTATAACAGACTAAACATAACTGAAAATTCTAGGGAGAATAATAGGAAAGAATTCTAATATAAAGTTCCCTGTCAGAGTCTCTATGGCATCGGTGCCTGGTCAGAAGGTGATGCACAATAAAATTATCAAAAAATATTTTACCATTACATTCAGTAGTGTATTATTTGTTACGTACAGAATTCATAAGTTGATTTAGGGATGATCAAGAGAGTCAAACCCCCAAAGACAATATTCATTGAAAAACCTGCATGAAAATAATGCTTATCTAAAGAGAAATAATCTCCCTTCTAAGAAATCCAAGTGAGGTTACAGGGGTATTTCTTTACCATCACTAGATTTCAGGATTGAACTATTACATAGTCTATTATAGACCAATTCTAAGTGGTAAAATTGAAAATATCATACAGCTTCTGTTTGTTTAAAGTGGAAAATTCCCAGCAAAGATTTAGAAGAAGCAGTATCAACATCTGGGCCTAAAAGAAGGGCCACACTACACACTGAATGTGAAAAGTGAAACTGTTAGTAGCTCAATTGTATGTCCGACTCTTTGCGACCTCAAGGACAATTGCCTGCTAGCCTCCTCCAGGCAAGAATACTGGAGTGGGTAGCCATTTCCTTCTCCAGGGGATCTTCCAGACCCAGGGATCATATCTGGGTCTCCTGCATTGGCAGGCGGATTCTTTACTGTCTGAGCCACCTGGAAGGCTCCTCAGGACTAAATAGCTAATATTTTTGATCACTTATTTAGTGCCAAATCCTAGAACCACATATTCATCATCTCTGTCCATATGACAACACTGTCTCTTATGTACCATTAATATTATTTCCATTTCGTAGAGGAAGTGGAGGTTTGATATGGTCAAACCATACCCAAATCACAAAACTTGTAAAAGGCAGAATCAAGATTTGAACACAGCCTTCCCTGGTGGCTCAGTGGTGAAGAATTTGCCTTCCAATGCAGGAGACACAGGTTCGATCCCTGGTTCAGGAAGAGCCCATGTGGCTCAGAGCAGCTAAGCCTGTGTGCCTCAGCTGTTGAGCCTGTGCTTTGGAGCCCGGAGTCACAACCGCTGAGTGGATGTGTCACAGTGACTGAAGGCAGAACACTATAGAATCTGTGCTCCGCAACGAGGGAAGCCACTGCAGTGAGAAGCCTGCACACCAGCAGCGAAAGAGTAGCTCCTACTCGCCACAATTAGAAAAGAGTCCACACAGCCAAAAAGAAATACATACATAAATAAACCTTTTTTAAAAAACTAAAATGCTTTAAAAAAAAGATTTGAACACAAGTAGCAGTTTGTTTTCAGATTCCTTACACCATATCATCTTCATAATATTTGGTTCCCCGGTGGCCCTAGTGGTAAGGAATCTGCCTGCCAATGCAGGAGACGCAAGAGACACAGATTCAATCCCTGGGTCAGGAAGATTCCCTGGAGGAGGAAATGGCAAGCCACTCCAGTATTCTTGCCTAGAAAAATCCCATGGACAGAGGAGCCTGATGGGCTACAGTCCCTGGAGTGACAAAGAGTCGGACATGACTGAGCATGCACGCATGCCTTTCAGATAGTTACTAAAAAGAGATATTCAGTAAAGAAGACGACATTTAGGCAGAGGTATGATTCAAGCTGGGAAAATACTCAGTGTCATTTATTTGAGTTGCTCTCTCCTTCCGCTAAGGAATTATCCTCTGTTCATTTTGTGCATTTAATAGCCAAGTAAATTGTTATACATAGAAGAATATATTCCATCTTTATAAATGAAAGAAATTCGCATTGCCTATAAAATCTTCTGCAAAAATTCCATCATAAAGAGCATCACTAATAAGCCTGTATTCGCCTCATTTTTTAGTCACTCCCCTTTTGAGGAATTCTCATCTATGAATTTCTTCCACCAACTCATAAATCTGAGCACTCCCTAAAACATTTACCTTTATTCACACACTCACACACATTCACAGAGTCTACAAAATTTGCTCTTCATAGCAAAAACTGTGCATTTTAAAATTCTTTTTTTAGTTTATAGCATACATAAACCCTCATACTTTAGCCACCGCACTCTGCATAGTCTTCTAAACTGCATATTGTTTTGGACAACATTTACACAAAAGAAATGAGGAGTTCGATTTAGTTTCTAATTCCTAACTCTCCCTTTGTTGTCATTTTAGTGCAACCTTGTGTGCCTGTAAGCTTCCAACTAACAGTTGCAATTTGAAATGGAAAATACTCCTAAATACACTCTAAACCAATAATTAAATAAGCAAGGTTCAACAGAGCACAGAGGAAAAGCAGGTGGTGAAGTAACTGAGGAATATTAATAATAATAACAGCTAACACTTATTGACCTGTACTGGGAGCTTAGTTACTTTTTAATGAAATAATTCAATTCACAAAATCATCATATAAGGAAAGTTATCAATTGTTGTTGTTCAGTTGCTAAGTTATTTCTAACTCTGCAACGCCATTGACTCAGCATGCCAAGCTCCTCTGTTCCTCACTGTCTCTTGGAGTCTGCTCAAATTCCTGTCTATTGAGTCAGTGATACTATGTAACCATCTCATTCTCTTCTGCCCCCTTCTCCTCTTGCCTTCAAATCTTTCTCAGCATCAGGGTCTTTTCCAGTGAGTCAGCTCCTCACCTCAGGTGGCCAAAGTGTTAGAATTTCAGCTTCAGCATCAGTCCTTCCAATGAATATTCAGGACTGATTTCCTTTAGGATTGACTGGTTTGATCTCCTTGCAGTCCAAGGGACTCTCAAGAGTCTTGTCCAGCACCATAGTTCAAAAGTATCAATTCTTCAGCTCTCAGCCTTCTTTATAGTCCAACTCACATCCATACATGATTACTGGAAAAACCATAGCTTTAACTCTACAGACCTTTGTTGGCAAAGCGATGTCTCACCAATACTGTCTCTATTTAAAGGAAAAAAAAATTTAAGCACAGTAAGATCTTAAAGTTATTCAAATTGTAATTGGTAGAGCCAATATTTCAGCAGTTTGCCTCTAAGGTTACTTTGCTTAACCACTATACTATGCTATTTTTCATATTTCATTTATTGAATTAACATTATCAACAAATAGTACTACGAAACAATCTTAGATGTGAATGTGGTGTTAGAAACATCTTAAATTTTATAAGACACAGCCTTCATTACTTATGAGTGTTTATTATTAAAAACTGCACAAGCTGAGATCTAGGAATTCAAACAGATTTCAGAAAGATGTGATTGTATCTTAGTGTTTAAATAAAATCTAGGGGGCAGTCCAGGATGGTGACAGAGAAAGATTCTGAACTCATCTCCTCTCATGGACACACCAGATCTCCAGCTATATATGGAACTATTTCCTCTGAAAAAGACCTGAAAAGTAAAACTGAATAGCTTCTTCACAGTTGGTTAAAGGGCCACATTGAGAGGAGTAAGAGAGGCAAAGACATGGTCTCTCACAAAAGAGAACCCCACTCCCAGCACAGCAACTCAGGATCAGAAGGGGTCTCACAAATCCAGAACTCCTCCTTGAAGAGAAAGGGGTTTGGGCTCCACATCAAAAATCCTAGCCACTGGGATCTGCAACAGAGAAACAAGCCCTCAAAACATCTGACTTTGAAAACCAATGAGGTTCATGTCTGGGTGACCCAAAGGGATGGAGGGAACTGAGATACACCTCCTAAAGGGCTTGCACATAAACTCACTCTCCCCAGGGACCAGTGAAAATGTAGCGGTTTGTAAAGCACCCGGACTCTATGTGAAGGAGATTTGTTTGCTAATCTTTGTGTCTGCCAGAGGGCTGGGGGCCTGCGGGGACCCTCCCTGGAGACAGAGGCATCACAAGGGATGACGTTTGCATTCTCCCCCTACCCTGATATTGTCATCAGGCACGCAGCCCTGCACCTTCCCATGGCCTGGCAAGAATCAGTGGGCTCTCAGTAGCCCTGCACTCTCCCAGCGACCTACAACATCCGGGAGGTGCGCCCTGGCCCTGTGCCTTCCTGCTGCCTTGCTAAAGCTGGTGGGAACACACAGTCCACACAGAAGAGGCTCCTTGATCACTTGGCTCTGGTGACTGAGGGACTTCTGTGCCTGGGTCCTACAGGACTATAATAACTGGAGAGACAGTTCTTAGCAGGCTACCACTCCCAGGGCACTGCACAAACTACAGACTGAAATACACCCTCAGGCTTTCTGTGAAAAAAAAAAAAAGCCTCTCTACCTGTCTTGGAGCTTTAGCCTAAGGGGCAGACTTCAGGCGTGCCCTGACGGTACATCTAGAAGGTACAGAAGTGCTCTTGGGGAACGTGGGCCAGTGGGCAGCATCTTTGCGCTCTTCCTCTACCTCACTAGCACTCATCAGAAGAAGAGTTCTCAGACGTTCACTAGAATGTCGCAGAAAGGAGTGAAGACACTCACCTGAAACCCCAATTTCTGCAACTGTTGCCCAGGGGTCACCCTCCAGATCACTTAGTCTGGGGCAAACAGGGTTTATAATTGTAATCCTATGATAGTGTGAAAGTGTTAGTCCCTCAGTCAAGTCCAACTTTGTGAACCCATGGACGGTAGACTGTAGCCTGCCAGGCTCCTCCATCCAAGGAATTCTCCAGGCAAGAATACTGGAGTGGGTTACCATTCCCTTCTCAAGGGGATCTTCCTGACCCAGGGATCAAACCCAGGTTTCCTACATTGTAGGCAGGTTTTTTACCATCTGAGTTACCACGGAAGCCCCTAAATAGGACTGTTATGTGTTTGCACACTTTAAAAGACAGGCTTCCAAACAGCCTGAAACTAGGTGCAAACTGTAATCCCTACCTTTGGAATAGGAATAGGTCTTGGCACACCTTCAACAATTGAGACCTCTCAGGAATAAGTCAGGCTGCTTAGATAATCACAAAGGATAAAGAGACAACCAAGAGCTAGTTCAAGGCTGAAAGATAAGGTTCATCTCCTAACAGAGCCACTCTGTTAAGACTAGGAGAGGTAGCTCACCTAACACATAAAAACAAACACAGAAAATCAAGCAAAATAATGAAACAGGGGAATATAGTCCAAGTAAAAAGCAAAATAAAGCCTCAGGGGAAAAAATCTTAATGAGACAGAGATAAGCCTGATAAACAATTCAAAGTAATAGTTACAAACAAAAGTCACAGAGCTGAGGAACACACAAACTGAACTGAGAAATCCACGAGACGGGTTCAACAGCACACTATACTGGATGAATATGAAGAAAGGATTAGTGATCTAGAAGACTGAGCAGTGAAACTCATCCAAACAGAGCAAAAAAAGGAATTTTTAAAAATGAAGATAGCTTAAGGGACATATGGAACAACATCAAGCAGATAACATGTGTATTATAGGGGTTCCAGAAGGTGGAAAGAGAGAAGAGGGCAGAAAACATATTTGAAGAAATAACAGCTGTGGATTCCATAGTGTAATGGTTAGCACTCTGGACTCTGAAGAAATAACAGCTAAAAACTCTAACCTGTGGCTCAAAACAGACATCCAATTCCAGGAAATCTAGAAAGATCTAAATAAGATGAAGCCCAAAAGATCCACACCAAGACACATTAAAATGTCAACAGTTAAAAATAGAGAATCTTTAAAGCATCAAGAGAAAAACAGCTTGTTATGTACAAGGGAACCCCCATAAGACTAGCAGTAGATTGTTCAGCAAAAACTTTGCAGGCCAAGGAAACCAGAATTGAAAGAGACACGTGTACCCCAATGTTCATCACCGCCTTGTTTACAACAGCCAGGACATGGAAGCAACCTAGATGCCCATCAACTGACAAATGGATAAGAAAGCTGTGGTACATATACACAATGGAATACTACTCAGCATTAAAAAAAAATTCATTTGAATCAGTTCTACTCAGGTGGACGGAACTGGAGCCTATTATCCAGAGTGAAGTAAGGCAGAAGGAAAAACAACAATATAGTATACTAATGCATATATATGGAATTTAAAAAGATGGTAAGGAGAACCCTGCATGCGAGACAGCAAAAGGAATGAGGATGTATAGAACAGACTCGTGGACTCTGTGGATGAGGGCAAGGGTGGGATGATATGGGAGAATGGCATTGAAACATGTTAATTAACATATGTGAAATTAATCGCCAGCCCAGGA